>VNKC01004047.1:0-77915 GCA_008042775.1 Drosophila pectinifera | reverse complement strand
TTATCTGATTAATAAATCTGCATACCGAATTTAGAAATTGAGAACAAATTGGCGAAACTATGCAGTTCAGAAGATAGGTATCTCCTAGCAGGGAGAGAGTAGAGACAAAGACTCTTAGAAGGAGGCGGCGGAGCTGGGGACTCACCTGGGAGCTGGTGGTGGTAGCTGAGAAGATCCCCGGCCTCCATGTGCTCCATGATCAGCGAGATGGACTCGGTGTCGAAGCAGATGCCCACCACGCAGACGATGTTCTCGTGCTTGAAGTTGCTCATCAGCTGGGCCTCCTGCAGGAGCTCCGCGAACTCGCTGGCGCCCTTCCTCAGGCTCTGGAGGGGATCGCAACAGAGAGGATTAGTCACTTAAAGTGATTCTTCCCAGGCAACCCACCTTGATGGCCACTCGCTGCGGTGCCTGGGCATCCTCCATCTGCAGCTGGCCCTCGTACAGCTTCAGCTGACTGCAGTTGATCTGGGGCAGCAGGGCGATGTCCGCGTCGCTCAGCGTAGTGGAGAAGGCTCGGTTCTTGTCGGCCATCAGCTGCTGCTGCGTCTGCAGCGTCGACAAGTTGCTCCAGATGCTGGGGTGGCTCTGCTGGAGCAGCTTCTTGGCGCGCAGGCGACGCCTCTGGTCCGGATGGGTAGAAAACGGATTTAGAAACACTCTTCCGGGGGATTAGGCACTAGAAAATCACTTTTTAAGCTGTCTAAGTCACTCAGAATTCTTCGGCAATGTGACTCAGCTGCGGCTTGCCGGCTGACTGAGCATCGAACAGCTGGTTTTACAGTGGCTTTTAATATTTTGTAGCATACTTTTAGGCCGCTGTTTTCCATATGTTAATTTTAAATAATTACCATTTTAACGGCGAATCGGTCCACATACGGCATTTGGCATATAAGCGGCATTTGGCTGTCATTCCCTTTTTGGCCAAAATATGCTGTTAAGAATATATATATTTTTTGGTCTTAAAATCTGTTTTTTTTGTCCTAACTTGTGGGACAAACCAATGTTAAAAATATTCATAATTAAGCCAAAACAGAACTAAATTCAATTCGGAAAACAGTTCTATGTTAGTTCTTATTTGGTTAATTAATCTGCATTTCAAATTTAGGAATTAACAAAAATAAATTTTTTGTCAATTTTTGACAATTTTAATGATGTAACCCCTTATCATTTTTTCAAAAATCGACCAAAATTTTTTTTCTTTGTTTTTTCCCATATTTAATTTCTAAATAATTAAGAACTTAACGGCGAATCGGACAGAATACGGCATTTGGCTGTCATTCCATTTTTGGCCATAATATGCTCTCAAGAAAATGGCAAGTATGCGCATTTTTGTGTCAATTCACAATAGCTCATCGTTTCAGCCTAAAAGATGCCACGCTTTTTTAATAGGAAGCAATGGCAAGCCCCGAAAGTATGCTTTAAAAGTATACAAAGTTCACAGTTTGCACTGGTGGTGGCGCCACTGAAAACAGTTTTGTGTTAGTCTTTACGTAGTTATTATTAAGAATAAATTTTCCAAACCACTATTTTGATAATTTCAATGTAGAAATGCACGCCATGCACTATGTGATTAGTTTTCTTGCTTAATTAGAGACTCACCTGCCTGCATTCGCCGAGCTTTAAACCTGGCCCACCTGGGTCCTCGTCAAATTACAGGCTTCTTATCAAATGTCAGCGGCAGCTTTGGCAAATCGCATCTAATTACGGGGCTACAAATAATTTCACTGGGACCGCCCTCCGCCCTCCGCCCACTAAGCGGCGGCTCACATCTCCACAGACTCATTAAAATTATAATGCACTTGCTGGGAACTAAGGGCTGCCATTTGATTGTCAGGAAGAGCCAAAGAGTGGGCCGTCTTAGCAGAATGAAAGCGAAAGGCCAACAAAAAATCGTGTAATTAGAGCCATGAATGCAATTGGATTCCACCCACGCACACACTGTACACACACCCAGCAAACTTGTGCGCAAAAAAGCATATTAAATGCAAAGCAGTGCCAAATCCCCCGTCTTTGCATTCAGCGAAAAAAATACAGTCAAGCATGTGGCATCGAATCCCAGTGGTTATTATGGTATTAACCTTCTAATTAGTTGCCAGGACCTTTGGATTTAAGTGTGGAATTACGCCAACAGTTCTGGTAAGAGCTAAACTTTGATAAAAATAAATTTGATACAGATTGTTTACATCAATTAAACCCACGAGATATAAGATGTATACCTTATTGTCTAAATATCTCTCATGTTTACTATCCAATTGTACTCATAGACTAGGCTGTAAATTGTATAATTTCTACAGTAATTTAAGGATGCCACAGCTTACAGCTTTTATTGTTATTTATGTCATAATTTTAAGCAAGCTTTATATGCTTATTACCTATAAGAATGTTGACACCTAATTTGGTAGCTGTAGCTTTGCCAGTCTCTGAGATCTAGGGGCTTATATGGACCTGTTGATTCTATTCAAGATATGGTTGGCACTTGAGTGTAATAAGGCACTGAAAATATGATTCGACTTTATAAGGATTAAATATGTAATATAATAATATATGTATGTAATATGTAAATATATATTTCATGAGCTAGGACGTCCAACCCCATCGAAGTTGGACTGTGCCTTCGATGTGACCCTGCCACTGCCTGCCACCGCCTGACTCTGCCGTGACTCTGCCACGCCTCTCGCCTCGCCTCGCCCCTATAAAAGCCACACGCTGGACAGGAACCCTCTGTATAATCCGGCTTTTCAGGATGAGTGACCACGTCCGGGGACCAGCAAAGCCAGCAAAGGAGCCAAGGCCGCAGAAGCAGGACAAATCGCTGCGGATCCAGATTCTCGTTTACCGCTGCATGGGCATCGACCTGTGGAGCCCCAGCAGCTCCAAGGACCGGCGACTGCTGACGGTGGTCACGATGGGCTCGCTGTTCCTGTTCCTGGTGCCCATGTTGTGCGCCGCCCGCAAGTACATCACCGAGGTGAGCCTGCTGTCCGACACCCTCGGCTCCACGATAGCCACCATTCTGACCATGGCCAAGTTCGGGTTCTTCTGCCACTACCGCAAGCAGTTCGTGGGCCTCATCTACACCATCAGGGGCATTCTCGACCAGGGTGAGTGGGATGGGGCTCTCTGGAGAAGGCACCAAGCTTACCATCTATCTTCCATGCTAACCCAGAGATCACTGTGTGGCCCGATGCCCAGGGGATTGTGGAAGAGGAGAACGAGAGCGACCAGATGCTCAGCCTGACCTACACCCGCTGCTTTGCCTTGGCTGGAATCTTTGCGGCCCTCAAGCCCTTCGTGGCCGTCGTGGTCTCCCTGATCCTCGGCAGCATCGGCGAGTCGGGCATCCGCCTGGAGCTGCCCCACAATGGCCTGTATCCGTATGACACCGAGGTGGTCTGGTGGTACGTGCCCACCTACCTGTGGAACGTGATGGCCAGCTACACGGCGGTGAGTGGGGATACCTTAGTTAGTTACTTAGTTACCTAGTTACTTATACCCAAGCCAGGTGACCATGGCCCTGTGCGTGGACACGCTGCTCTTCTTCTTCACGTACAACGTGTGCGCCATCTTCAAGATCGCCAAGCACCGGATGATCCACCTGCCGGCGGTGGGCGGCCAGGAGGAGCTGGAGAGCCTGGTCCAGATACTGCTGCTGCACCAGAAGGGACTGCAGATTGCGGACCGCATCGCCGACCAGTACCAGCCGCTGATATTCCTGCAGTTCTTCCTGTCAGCCCTCCAGATCTGCTTCATTGGGTTCCAGGTGGCGGATCTGTTCCCCAAGCCCCAGAGCCTGTACTTCATCGCCTTTGTGGGCTCGCTCCTGGTCGCCCTGTTCATCTACTCGAAGTGCGGCGAGAACATCAGGAGCGCCAGCCAGGACTTTGGGAACGGGCTCTACGAGAGCCGCTGGACGGAGTTCTCCCCACCCACCAAGCGGGCGCTCCTCATTGCCGCCATGCGCGCCCAGCGGTCCTGCCAGATGAAGGGCTACTTCTTCGAGGCGAGCATGGCCACCTTCTCCACGGTGAGTGGCTGACTCCTGGTCGGTGCCAGGTGGGTTAATTCCGCCTCTCTGCCTCTGTCACTTCCCATTGCAGATTGTCCGCTCCGCCATGTCCTACATCATGATGCTGCGCTCCTTCAACGCCTAAACAGAGCGGGAGATGGAGCCAAAGGAGTCCTGGGAAAGGATCGCAGCCAGGCGCTGCCCTGGACTAGATGCCATAAAGCGAAAATTGCAATGACAGTCTCTCTGGCCTCTGGCGGAAGTAAGGCAATTAATACTCTCTTACTCTCTTAAAATAGTTTTTAAAAAATCAAGTCCTGAATACAGGAATTCGAATAGAAAACCCAGAGCATTAATCCAGCTTAAAAACTCACACAGTTCAATGAAATACACCTGCACAGATTTTAGAAAAATGTAGAGGAATTTTAGTCACTAAAAAGTTGCAACAGCAATCAACAAACACGCTACAGTATATCCTGTAGGTGATAATAAACATCATTGAAACCAAAATGCAGCTTCTCAAGGAGGCAACTAATTAGCAAAATAAATAAAACCATAGCTCAATTAAGCCGATTGGAATAAAGCAAAGTACCTTTTGTGGCTCGCAGGAAAATTCCAAATTCCTGAGCTCCTCTCCTCTCCACCAGTGGCCACCACTCCTGGGCAGCCACCGATGTTCCTTCGCGTCCATCTGCCGCCTGTCGTGTTGCATTTACTGCCTCAATTTGTTTTATTTTTATAACGAGCCAAGTAATCCGGGCAACAACAGCGGCCAGCGCCGCATAAAGAATAACAAGAAAGGAAGAAGCAACCAGAGGGGTAGGAGGCAAGGAGGCTCTAAGGAGGAGCAAGGATAAGTATAGGGCCTTGACCGCCCACCGACCACCACCCAGCATGATGGGACTTTTCCAACTTCAGCGGCTAATAAAGAAGCAAGGAGAGCTAACTGCAGCTTTAGTGCTGCATTGGACCATGGGAATCTTTTCGCGATTTCCGCAGCCACTTCCTCCATGGGGAGGAGGAGGAGTCCCCTCCAGAGTCACCCACACAGCCACAGGATTAGCCCTGGACCCTATGCCAACCACTGACACTGACAGCCTTTGTGAGCTGCGCCATAACGATTTCCTGTTCGAGCCATGATTGATGATGGACGACATAGACAATCGCCAGATCGCACGGATTGCGGGGATGCGGGGACTGTGGGGGTGCTAAGGTGAGCTCCCTGATTGTATACTCCTAGGTCCTGGCCACATTTCATGCCCAATGCACCTTATGCCCCTTTGTTATTGCGCATACGCCATGGTGGCACAGCACAGCACTTCTTGCCTGTCGCTTGTCAGGCGTTGAATGACGCCGATTAGAGGGGAAAGGATTAGTGAAGATGAAGAACATTTCACAATTAGTTAATTTAATTAATTTGATAATGTGTTTAGTGTTCATAATGCAGATAACAAGCGGAATGGTTCAGTTAAACTAGCTTTACTTACTTTACTTAGCTTTCCATTACAAAACAAATAACTTTTGACTTGGAAGCCTCGAAAAATTCGAAATAATTACAATGCCATTTAGTCCTGCTAGGAAATGCTATAACTAAATGGAAAATATTTAGCAGCTTGCACAATAAATATATAATATATTGAATATAATTATTAAACTTCATTTATTTACCTGCGGATTGATTTACAGGAGTGTAATTTCCAAGGAGTGGTTGCTCGAAAATAAAATGTGCAATAGCTGGCATAGCTGGACGAGGCACATAGTTTTCATTTGGCCAACTCAAGCCCCAACTTCCGGCCAATATCAAGTGCCGCAGCCTCCCTTAATTATGCAACAATAGTGGGGCCACAACAACAGGGCCACCTTCCATTCCCATTCAATGTGAGCCTGTGCATGTGGTAAGGTGTCTCGCCCCTCTTGTTTTGCCTGGCCCGGCTCATTTTTGATTGAGTTTCTTTGGGGTTTGTTTTTCTAATTTTATTCCCTCTCAGCCCATAAACAGGTCCGTTCCGCACAATTTTGCCGAAATTGAATTTATTTATCTCTGCCTGTGCTCCCCCCAGTAGGTATAAGTCGGCCCTTGAGCTGGTTTTGGTAACAACAACCTTGCCGGATTGGAGAGGAGCTCCCGTTCTCGTTGGAACTGTAACAAAAACAAAATAAACGGAATTGGAATGTCCCTGCTCCTGGCCATGATTTATTGCACTGCCGGGGAGCTCTAAACTGTCCCCATCTCACGCCATCCGCTCGAAAATAAAATATTATTTGACAGATGTGCTCTTCACCCCAGCGAGATCTGGCTCAAAAACATTAAAGGGGCCATTGGAAGAGGAACAAATAAAAACAAACAAGCTGCTTTCCGACAGCGAAAGGGTTTTCCATCCTTTCTCCTTCGGCGGGAACTTCGAACGGCCGCCACCAACTCAATTAGTGAGCTATAAATAACGCTTCCGACTCCAAACTCCCAGCTTCCAGCTCCCAGCTCCCAGCTCCCAGCTCCCAGCTAGCCATCTCCCCCTGACCAGCACAGATAGAAAAGGAGTACAGCTAAATTATCCCACCGCTGCTGTATCCTGGCGTGGCTTGATTTGATTTCCCGGTGTCCTGCTGCCATTCTTGGATGCTGCCTTTGGATGGACCATCAAATTATGGCTAACAGGACGATTAAGATGGCAAATCCCAAGTACCCTTGACTACTCACTCGTTTCTTGGCAAGTACTAATATGGCTTAGGGTATCCTGGTACTTAATTGGGAGTTGGGATTATCTATAATGAGCTTTCTGCTTTAAGAACTTGTTAAGGCAACCCTTCAATAATTACTCATACGCAACGTTGGCAGCAATACCATTTCGAACTGTTCAGTGATTAAGTACAGTCCCAGCCATGGGCTCACTCAGGCATCCCCCGGCAGAGTCCTTGTTGATTCAGCCAATCAGGGTGGAGTGCAGTTTGCGGCCAATTTAAACATTAATGCCATTGGCCCGGGAAAATGAGGTATGTACATGACTTTCTCCTTTGATAGGCGGATGGCCATGATGACCATAAAAGGCAGTGCACCTGCAATGTGCATTGTGCCCATATATGGCAGATGGAATGGATTAATTACAGGGGCACTATAGGCATCTAGTTAATAACACATATATTCCCCTAATGCAATTTCCTGATATCAATTAGGCCACATACAAGCCTTTGTCTAGCTTAATTTTGTAGTTCTAATTCCATAAGCCTATTACCTTAAACTTAATTTTTATACTGATCAAATTCTAGTAATAATCGTGGCCTAAAAAAAGGATATATACCTTTTGTAATTCTTCTTGAATATTCTGCCAGGATACCTAAACATTTGTATTTTTCCTGGCATTAAGTTAGTCCCCCAATATCACCAATGCATTCCAATTAAAGTCTGGCCCAAACATATAACTTCTTCTCGTGAAAAGCTGAAATATTTTTGACCTTTGGAGCTTTATAAATTGATTTAAGCGACTTGGTAATGTCAGCAGGAGGCGCTTTGGTCCTGGGGAGCAGCCAGAGCCCCAGCTCCACGTGACGTGTGACGCTTGGCTGAGGGGCTAATAAAATTATGGCCAATCCGCGCGCGGCAATCATAATTCCAGGGGTCCTAACTCACATGGCATACGGAGCAAGTGCTCCGGGAGTACGGGAGCGCGGGAGTCCTGGGGAGCGTGGTGTCTTCCTGCTGGCTCCGTAAAACGGTCACAAAGTAACGCCGGAGCTTAACGACTCCGGGGCCATAAGGCCAGGCGGACAAGCTGCTCTGTCTCAGTGCCGTCAAGCCGGACATGGACATGGACATGGACAGCGACAGCGAGAGCGACACGACGCGGACAAGAACACGGGCAAGGACAAGGACAAGGGCACAGAGCCGAAGGAGCCAGGCAAGGAGCGTCGGAAGGTGGAGTCGTGCCCCGTAAGCCAGGCCATAAGCGGAACAAAAAAGAGTAATGGAACCATCAAAGTTTATATGCTTTATGTTTTCACTTTTAACGCTCCTTGCTCCTTGCTCCTTGCTCCGAGCAGCAACTACATACATGGACCGTATCCGTATCCGTATCCTTGCCGGGAGCTCAAGCCGCGTGCCGGCCCTGTGTCATTGATGATGATTTATTGCCCGGCCCGCCTTGGGCTGCAAGTTGCCCAAAAAGCATATTTATGGTGCTGCCGGAGCTGAATTATCGAGTATACGCAGCGTTGGACGCCGCATCCGCTGCACTTGTCTAGCTCCTCCTCGCTCCTCCTCTCTCCTGGCTCCGACCCGTCAAAATCACTTTCTATTAAATGGACAGGCGGAGACTTTCCATATTTTTATGCCAAGAGTTCGGTGGAACGTGTTATGGCATCATTTCATTATTGCTCCAGCAGGTTATCATTTATATGTGATTTTTGGCCATAAAAGTGCATGTATGAAGTGGAAGTGGCACTCAATCCCAGATTCACCTAAGATCTTTGATTGCAACTTCAAAATTGAGTAAGGGAGACCTGGAAAGGTCCTTTCACTATCTTTTTTCAGATGCTCCGAGGCACTGGGAGTGGGCGTGGAACTGCGAAGGACAAGGCCACGTCCACGGCCGGAGCCTGTGTAATTATAGGTCTGTGTCGCCTGCAACTGTTTGCGCCTCGTCGTCCTGTGTCGTCCTTGTCCCAAAACCAAGCCCAACCAGCTGTTGCGGTCGAAGCTTTCTCGTTGTTCTCTTGGTCGTCCTTGCGGAAGTACAGGCCAGGACCTGTTGCGTATGTCGCGGATGCGAGAGTGCCAGCCTCGGGATTACAGGTGGCAGTTGGACAGTTGGACAGGCGGCTGAATGGAACACGAACACGAGCTGACCCCAAACTCGACTCAAGTTGCATTTTGGGTCCTTGGACTTCAAGTGAAGCAAGTTGGCTTAAATTGCATATTTTGGGCTGAAAAGGAAGCAATGGAAAGGTGAGAATGCAAGCCAATTTATACATATTTTTAAAGTGACTTTCATTTAATACTAGATTATTATTAGTTATTAAAAATATTTGTCATCGAAGTCGATATTTGCTTAAGTGTTAATTTAAGTTACTTAACACTTTAAAATGGTTTTCTGCACTACAACTTAAATGATATTATATAAATCAATTTAATTCCTGCAAGTGGATAAATATTAGAATCAGTTTGTCAGCATTTTTTAGGTTTAATATGATTAATATAATTTTTAATGATTGATATTATTAAAATGTAAGAAACAAATAACTAACTGAAGAAAAACAGATCATGGTTAGTACAGAAATCACTAAGGTTTGCTAATTTTTAGCTAAAAGTGTGCAATTAAATGCTTAAGGCTTAAAATTCAATGTATATTCTTGTGTATGGACTTATAGCACCTTTTTGAGAGGTTACAGCTTCCTAGGATTTTCTCTTTGATTTCCATAATTTTTCTTCCTAAATATATACATTTTTAGCATTAACATTTTACGATTTCTTACTTATATTTCCAGTTAACAATATTTACCCCTGGCGAAATGCAAAGCCCCAAATTTCCTGGAAAAGGTGTTAATGCAGGAGCTCCTGTTACGGCCTATGTATTCGGAGAAGGCCCTCCCCCACCACCGTCTCCCTATGTACATGGAGCTGGTACAGGACTCCGAATAAAGCTTTCGGATTGGCGCTAACAGGTCGCCTGCGCAGCCAGCAGCCCCAACAGTCGTGGCAGACCTAACAGCAACAGCAACAGTCTCCGTAACAGCGGGCGGAACAGAGAAGCAACAGTGCGCTGCAAGATTTAAAGCGGAGCGTCCGCTGGCGGGGCGACTCAGTTCCTGTTCAGACATCGTTGGTTACGTTACCGTTACCCCAGCACCGCACAGTGTGGCCAGAGTGGAATCAGAATCAGAGTCGGAAGCAGAATCAGAATTAGTTTCAGAATTCAGTTTCAAGTTTCAAGTTTTAAGTATCAAGTATAAGTTATATTATCGGACCCAATTGGCATCTCAGTCGGAGCAGTGAATTCAACAAGTTCCAAATTCAACACCAAAGTTCAACTCAAAATTGCCACATCAAAATTCCAGTTGAAATATTTTCCAAATTCGAAAAAAACCAAACGAGCGAGAGAGAGAGAGAGAGAGCGTCGAGGAGTGTGCGAAGAAAACCGAGAAAACAAAACAAATTAAAAGGTTTGAGTCCTGAATCTCTCCCCTCATTTATGTGTAAATTTTTTTGTTCATTTTTTGAAAGTGCGTGCGTGCTATGAAAAGTTTCTTTCCAAGGTTACAAGGGGGGGAGGGGGCCTTTCTCTTTCTCCTTTTCTCCATTTCTCCATTTCTCCGGGAAGCCTGAAAGTAAAGTACAAAGGCAGAGGGGCTCAGGTACAGATCTCCGACTATCACAAAGCCATTGCCATTGTGCTGGCCTCGGCGAATCCAGTTTTGTGCAGACCTAAGCAGAAAATTCATTTCATTTTGAGTTTCATTTTCAGTTTCAGTTTCGGTTTCACTTCGGTTTCCATATTTGATGAGCGAGGGCGGGGGGTCCCCAGCCTCCCAGCGCCTCATCCTTTATTAATATGTTGTGCTCCTCGCAGGACCTGGCAGCCATTAGCACCCTCACACCCCCCAGATTGGGGGCCCTTTGTTATGCATGGCCGTGTGAATCATTCATATGCCAGTAGCTCCCCCGTGTCTGTGGTCAGTGAGGGAGCGGCACCTGCCCGCCGCCGAGTGCTGCCTACTTATCGGCGATAGTCCGGGCCAATTACTCCGCCGGAGAGCTGTTCATTTGCGACCATGACTAACCGCTTTTCGCGCCAATCTAATCGGCAATCAGCCTTCGGCCAACAGCTTTTAGCCAACAGCCAGCAGCTATCAGCCAAGCTATCAGCTATCAGCCTGTGTGAATGATTGGCGATTCGCGCCTAGCCGTTCCATTAAATTCGTATTATTTTTTAATCACTCAGCCAAATCGCTGGCTAAGCCACCGATTATAATCGCCGGAATGTTGACGCATTAGCGCTGCCCTTTTAGCCCAATCCCGCAGGGCTGGGTGTTTGCCAATGGCCTTATCCAGGCAACTTGGCTAGTTAGTTGGCCAAAACTAGTGTGCTTCAGGGGAGTATGGTGGGAGCAGGAGCGGGTGTATATGCAATGATTGATAGCTTACCCCTTAAAGGTCCTGAAAATGCATATTTCCTGAGACATTCTTAACTGGAAAAAGACAGGGCCAAGGAGCAAGGCCAAGCTTCTGTTGTCTGTTTTATTATGGCTTTCTTTTTATTCCTAATATGGCGGCTAATTTGGTCCAGGACCCCGAAAAAAGCCCAGAGTGAGGGAAGCTAAGGGGGAGTAAGGATAAAGTAAGCAGTAGGAGTAAGCAGCTTTCACAGACCACGGCAATTAATTTACATTAATTTCTTTTGTTTCTTACGTTTCCTGCTCCTTTTGTTTTGTGTCTTCTGTATCCTTTGTCCCACCTCCCCCCCCTATGAGGTTGGGCTTTATCCAAAAACAATTACAACACTTGGGCCTCTGCTCCGTCCAGGACCCATCAGGATCTATCGGCCAGCGACCAGGTGAGCAGCGCCAGGATGTCGGACAAGCCAAGCGACCCGGAGCAGCAGGAGCAGCTGGGGCTGCTGGAGGCCCTCAAGGCCTGCGAGGGCGAGGGCGGGGAGACGGTCAAGGTGTCGGTCCAGGTAGAGGCGGGTCCGGGGCCAGAGCCGGAGGCCGGGGGCAGTGTGACCACCAGCCCCACTGTGGAATCCGCGGCGAAGGGGGGCTCTGGAAGTGGATCGGGAACAGGCTCCGGATCCGGATCGGGCTCGGGGCCGGAAGGAGTGGCTACATTACCGGCTGTAGCCGGCGGCGGCGACGGCGGCGTTGGCGGAGACTTGGACTCGCATGGCGACAGGTGAGTCAGACAGATGCCGAGCTTGAGGCACTTTCCCAGGCGGCGGTCCCTGCGACCCCCAGCCCGCTCCCGTCCTCCGCCCGGCTGCACCCTGCCCAACTGCTCCCTGTGTCTGTCCTGGCGCCGGCGTAGTCCATAGCCATGGGCGGGGAGAGGCGGTAGAGGCGGCAGCAGGAGCGGAGGCCAGAGCGGGCCGAGATGGCGGCGATGAGGGCCCAGTCTGGACGGTAGGTGCCCCACCTGGCCGATACGACAGCAAGCTAATCACCATAAATAATCGAGTATATAGCATGTGTATGTGGGACTAACCCTTCATCCGAATATGTTTTTTATTTTAGCCAGAGCGGGGTGTACCTCGTTATCTTTAAGATGTTCTAAGATTCCAAGGACATCGCCCCATTCGGCATCCAATTCCCATTTACCTGTAAAATATTAGCGCCGCACCCACAATGCTTGTGCCAGATACCAAATGATATTCAAAGCATACATAATCCATATATTACCCACTATACCCTATACTATATGCAAGTAGCTCTAACTTTCACTTAGTATAACTAACCACTTAGAGAGTAAATAGTTTAGGCTACTCGTGGCATTAAGTAAATAATCACAGAATAATTAATAATCAATGCCCAAGTCAAGATCCCAGCCAGATTACACATATGTACCCATTAATGAGCGATATGTATAGTTTAAGCACTTATTAAATACTCTCTAAATAACCGAATTTAAACATATATAATATATATACTCCAATACTTCAAAGCTACATCGGTGAATCCCCTAGTCTCTAAGTAACACCACACTATATATACTCTATATACTTTATATACTCTATATACTCCATATACTCTATATACTCTATATACTCTATATACTCTATATACTCTATATACTCTATATACTCCATATAATCCATATAATCTATATACTCTATATACTCTATATACTCCATATACTCTATATATTCTATATACTCCATATACTCCATATACTCCATATACTCCATATACTCTATATATAAGACAAATCTACTGCTGTAATACACCATTCAGCTGCATGTGAGGACAAATAATTGATTAATTAGATGCTAACTTTTAAGTATACATACAAGACAGTTAAATCGATGTTCCATGAAGTCGGAAGAGGGGATCTTAAGTCCCTTTTCCGGGTCGTGCTCCCTGCTAATTCCTCTACCTGGCCCAGGACCCCCTCCGCACACATGTGCTAACCATGTTGTCCCTGCCATTAGGGGGGCTCTCATAAATATAGATACTGCAAATATTTGACAAGCTTGGCCCCCAGTTAGCAGTCTCCAGTCTGCAGTCTCCAGTTTCAGGACCCAGTCCTTGGCCCGATCCCTGAGCCCAGTTAATTATGAGCCCGACAATTAAGTCAGTCAGGCATCGGTATCGGCGAAAATTCGAGCGGCTTTTCGGCGGCTTTGTGGCAGCGACTTTCCCGGCTTAGGCACTGCGTTTCCCCGGAAATCCCAGCTCACTCAGAGACTCAGAGACTCAAGACTTGGCTGGTATGTACAAGGCGGTTACCTTTGGCAGCCGCGCTTTTCACTTTGTAGCTAATTATGTCCCAATTAGCGGGCTCCCTCCCCCAAAGTCAGCCATTTTCCACCGACTTTCCACCCATTTTCCACCGACTTTACCCCCTTTTCCACTTTTCCAGCCCGTTCCCGCTTATCGAATCAAGTAGAGCCGGGCCGATAGGGCGGGATCTTATCTGCCGAGGGCCCTTAATAATGCCTGATTGTGTGCAGTGGCTCCATCTCTAATGAGATCTGCTCTTATCGCCGCGTAATTTATGGCCGGCTCAACATAGATTTATTTCCTGGCCCACTTCAGGGCCAAAACCCACTTGCCAAGCGGAGTCCAGTCAAGAAGTACCTTGAAACATATAATTAGTTGCATGCTCAGCAAGTAAAACCAGAAAGAAAACGTTTAAAATCTGAGCTCTAGGATTCTTTTCATGGATTTCCGAGTGATTAGCCTTAATAATCTACCTTTTCCAGGAGCCTTTCTTGGGGGTTTTAAATTCAGTTTCCTTGTATTTAAGGCCCAGACCCAGTAAACTGTTTTCTGAAGTGCCCAAGTTCTTAAGTCCATTTTCCTATCGATTTTTATTTCCAATTATAAGCCATCGGAAGTGGCAGGGGAGACAGAGGGAAACAGTATCATCTGCGGTCGCCTTTTAATCAGTTTGCCATCCGGAATCAATTAATTCTTTTGCTTTCATTACTTTCTATTTCTTTCTATTTGTTTGCACCAGCTCCTGGCTCAATTAGAGGGGGAAAATCCCATCAGAAGTGCAACTCCTGGAAAGTTAGGACCCGTGCCCCTCCTGCGGACCCTGTCTATGTCTCCTTCCGGTTGAGTTCATTTCCGGTCTGCCTTGGGGCCTCGTCATCGCCTCGCACTCAATCACTCGAGCATTCAGCGCTGCAATTGACACTCTGCGGCGCGTTCCGTTTGTTTTTGTGATAATTAAATGCCTAATTGGAGGGCCAACAGCCGCAGGAGCTCCTCCGGACAGGTGCTCCTTGCAGGAGGGGCAACGGGTTGCCTGGCCATTGTGGGCTTTATGTACATCAATTTTTACCAACACAAACATACAACAGTGGGATGGGTCAGGGGGACTTGACAGGATAATTAACATCTCCTCGGCAGACAGGGATTTTTCAGGCAAGACTTTATTGTTGGCCAAACGGGCATTAACAATATCATTAGCAGGCTTCGATTCGATTCGCTTGAGCCGGGATTAGGATTGGGATTAGGATTGGCACTGGGACTTCCTCCTCCGTCATGTATCCTGAATTGACAATGAGGCTCTGGATGGTATCCAGGTTCCTTGGACTCGGCACGTGAGCTGGCTGCCAAGTTGCCAAATTGTTAATGGAAATTATTACTTATTAGCTGTTTTGCATATTTTGATGAAGCCTTGGCACTCTCACTATCCGCTCTTCCGCTGGAAACCCTGGAAAATGGCATTATATCCGGGGTATTAATCCTAGGGCGCCCTTGACTTATCACTGTCCAGAATCGAAGATACTATATCCCTTTGAATCTGAAACTGCGGACACTTGTTGCTGTTACAAAGAAAGGTAAAGTCAAGGCTCGCTCTTGATTAATAATTATAATAAAAATGTATTATAAGAATAAAATATTAACTACATAATTAGTTAATAGTACAGAAGGAATGTGCCAAGCCAGAGTCATCTAAGTGAGGGAAAACATATACTTTAAGGACCTTAAACTATCTTTAAAGTTATGCCCACCACTTGCCAGCTCGCTTACAGACTCAATTGTTTGCGAGTGAATCCGGAAGATACATTTTCCTTGGCCAAACGAGGTGATTCCGGAGGGGCATCCCTAGGCCTGCGAGGGTGTGAAGGTGCCCGGCTTACTTCCATCTGAGACAGGCAGTAAATATCCGAGCTGGAGCCCATGAATCACTGATAAAAATTTGTATCAAGTCGTGGCGACTTCCGTTGCCGTTGCCGACTCAGCAGCAATCCTTTTTCGTTGGCCAGGACCCCTCGCAGGAGCATCCCCCGCACATCCCTCGGCCTGCCTGCTTAGTTATGCAAATCTCATATTTTGCCAAAGTTTGCCTCGCATCTTGTATCTGTATCTGAATCTGTATCTGAGTATCTCTTGTGTGTGTGTGTCTCTGTGTCTGTGGGTGGTTGTGCAAATTATAAAGTTGCCTTAGCCCGAGATGGCGCCTCACTTAAGCTGTCAGTCCTCCGCCTTCTGTTGCCTGAATGCAAACCAAGTGACTCCTCCTGGTGGAAGTCGACATCTGCTGGCAATCAACTGTTCACACAATCGAATCCGATTCCATTGACCAATCTGCGACAGCAACTGCGAATGTGATTTCTAATCAACGACGACTCCCGCCCGACTCAGCCCTGCTCTCCCCGGACTCCGGCCCAGTGATTTACGGCCGCTAATTCAGGCAGGCTGCCTTCCTGGCTCCCTCCCCCCTGTCACTGGCATTATTCAGGGGATATAGATGTGGATGTGAATGTGAATGCAGAGCTGGCAGAAGCCAGAGCTCACAGCGTGTCCTTGACAATTAAACGCACGGCAGCTGGACCTGGACATGCATGTAAAGCGATCAGCAGGGAGCAGGATGCTCGAAGCATGCTCAACTAGGGCATATCCCTTACTCAAACTCAGCTGAATCCTGAACCCAAAGATCTCACCTAGCAGCTATGCAACTAATGGGACTTAATGGAGTTGATCAAGCGACTTTATACAGCCCATTATGTCGGCGAATGTCCTGTCGCCCTCGGTGCTTCTTTACTTCCTTCTGTGAGCTAACCGCAGCGGGGGCGGGGGGAACACTAGTTCCAGGAGCAACCGCACAATTCCCATCGAGGAGGCAAATAAAGGACGTGCAGGCGGAAGAAGCAATTGGCCAAAATGGTATTTGAAGTAAAACCCAGAAACGTGACGGGACTCACAAGCGGTGCGACACGGCACGCATGCCAGAATGGGCCGCAAGGACTCGCCTCCTGCAGGGCTCCAGGGCTGCGGGGCAGGGTGCTGGTGAGCTTACTTAAGGACACCGGGAAAAAGACGGCCAAAGACGGCAAAAGGCGACAAAGGCGACAAAAAGCCGCATCGCTTAAAAGGAACAAAAAGGACGACCCCCAGGAAAACAATGGCCGTCATCTGCTAGGTCCATGCAGCCCTTCGACCAGTTGCTTCTCGGTTTTGGCCTCACTCTCGAGTCCCAGCCATGGCTGAGAGGGCACATGGCGTATACGTAATGCGTATACGTAATGCCCTGAGCCTGAATACGCTTAACGGGTGAATAAATGAAAATGGCAATACACCGGAAAGTGGATTAAGCAATATACTCACCAGAAACTATTAACAGAATATATGGAATATGGAATATGGAATCTAGAAGGCCAGACACCTCTCTAAACTTTGTGGCGAATACTAAGCACCCTTCTGGCCGGATTTTGGCAGTATCTAATGGGCCAAATTCATAATTTTATCCTCCTGTTTGACAGCAGGAGGTTTATCCTTGGTTATCCTGTCCCGCCGAATTAGCCGCATTCCACGCATGCCGTCACACAAATTGCTGCATACTTTTGCGCGATTTGAGCCAATAATTACATGCAGACATGCGTGTGGGTGAGCCTGGAAGGATGCGAGTGTGTCTGTGTGTGTGTGTGCCACGCCCCACGCCCCCACCCATCTGGGAGTCTGCGATGAATCTGTGAGTTTGTGATTCTGGCGCGCTGTCAATGCCAGCAACGAGCGCTTTGCTTTTCCTCTGACTTTCACTTTTACGTTTTCGCCTTTCTCCTTTCTCCTGCCAGCTTTCGCATTGCCATCTGGGCCATAAAAGCCAGCTACTCCTTTGAGGGACGTCAGAGGGGGCTGGCTATCCGATTGGAGAAATTATGGCTTAATTGGCAGAAGTTTCCACTCGAGGAGAGGGGCGCAGATAGCGCCTAATTGGTAGTTCGAAATCGCTGGCCAGGATCGGAGCAAAGCAAGGAAATCTCTGGCCAGGATCAGGACGAAAAAGCGAAGTGAAAGCTCCCCTCTATTCCCGAGATACTTGTTGGGCCCTCTTCTGTTTTTTCGGCCCTTTATTTTGGTCGTCGCATCATCGATTTTTTTTGTGAGGGACGACGCCTCACAAAGGCCCACACACACCCTGACACACTCCGACACACTCCGACTCTCGACACACCAACACAAAGGCAGGCGCACACTCGCACACACACAGAGACAGAGCCATGGTTGACGTTGGTAACGGTAATAAATCGCCATTGAAATTTTGTCGTCGAGTTTCCCTCCTTCGATTTTCGCCGTATTTTTACACGCCTGCCACAGAAAAAGGAAGGTAACACTCCTTTGTAATTCGATTTGATTACATTCCTTCATTAACTTTTGGAGTCACAAAGCGTCTTCGTTATACTTTCTCCTAACACAGATATAGAGTTTCCTCAATTTGATTTAATTAAAGCAGCCTGGCGCAGGTGGAAGCCTACCTGGAGCACATTTAATCCATTTATGGCCATTAATTGGAGCTATGTTCCTCCGACTTTTGACACTTTTAGTGATAAAACTAGTGGAAGATGAAGAAATAGTTAGACTTCAGAGCAGTTATTACAGGATTTAATCTGAAAAACAAACAGATAATGCTTAGAAGATTCATAAAAGATAAGTTGACTAATACTTTAAGTAGAAAAAAAGGTTATATCAAGGTTATTTTTAACCCAGAACTACTTCAAGTTATCTTTTCATTTTAATTGTATTAATTTCAGTAAGTTTTCCAACTTATAATACCTAAATGTGAAGCCACTTAATCAGAAAAACAAACAGATAATGCTTAGAAGATTAATATAAGACAAGTTAGCTAATACTTTAAGTAGAAAAAAGGGTTATATCTAGGTTTTCAAGATACTTTCAACCCAGAACTACTTCAAGTTATCTTCTCATTTTAATTATATTAATTTCAGTAAGTTTTCCAACTTATAATGCCACTGAAAGGGCATTCTTTAGTTAGAATTTTGTTAGCTCTGCCCGAATTCCCTGGACAGCTGGGGGTGGTCCGCCTGTCGGACCGACAACCCTACGGGGTGCGACATAATAAATACCCGTAGATACGATATTGGGACGGTGCCCCTCTGGCCCTGTTCGTACCCCTGATTGGGCCACTTTTTGGCTTTGGCTTTGCTTCATAAAAAAATCATTCAAAAAATATATAACCTGCTGCGAGTGATCTGGCCTTTAAAGCCAACACAGGGACCTGTGAATAATGGAACAAAAATATATACAAAACTGTATGGAATGTCTACAAAGTAAGCAAAGTCTGAACGAAACTCTAGAACCTTTAGATAATAATCAAAATAAGAACCCTTCCCTTTTCCAGATCCTTGCCTGCCATTATTCCCAGCCAGGTGAAAGGGGGCCCAGTGTGCAACAGTTTTCGGTGTCGCGCACAGAATTTATTGATTGCTATCGATTAGGCCAGGCTAAAGGCATAAAAAAAGGCAGGAACGGGCTGGCATGCGTGCGACATTGTAGCCAGCTGAGTGACAAGAGCCGGGGGTGGGGGTGGAACCCTGGCCAGGAGCAGGAGCAGGAGCCGGGCCAAGGGAAGCCCGATCAGGAGCAGCGATTGACATTTCAGAAAAGAGAAAAGGCGAAGGACACGCGCGTCCAAAGTCCGGCAAAGAGCAAAGCGCAACAAATGCTATGGCTTGCTGTCCGGGCCAGGATTGTGTCCGTCCGAGCTGGGGAGTAGCCAGCCATCGTCCTTTTAGCCCCAGCGTCATTTGCAGCTGCTGTTGCTGCTTTGCACTCGTTGCCTTTCATCATCATTTGTTGCCCGGGCGATTTCCGTTTCCGCTTCCGCCTCCGCCTCCGCTTCAGTTTCTGTTGCCCACTTGTTGTGGGTCCTTTGTTTGCGAGGGAGACGGGGACTCCCCGCAGCTTCAGGTGGCCACTGTCAACTTCTGCAGTTGTCTTTGCCAGATAAACCAGATAAACGGTTAGCCGGGACAACAGGAGCAGCAGGAGCAGCAGGCGGTGAGTGCCACGAGTCACTAGATCCCCCGATTTGCATATTGTCCTGTGTCCGTGTCCGTGGCTCCCACTGAACGCACAACAAATCGGGAAATCGGGAAATCGGAAAATAATAACAGTTGCTGGGAGTGGATTAAAAGAGCAATTGCCAAGGACTTTCCTCTGTAGTTCAGAGTTCCTTAATCCTTGGCTACTTCCATTCAAAATGAATAATCCAAAGAACTCTTTACAGATTTGAATCAATTTTGAGATGTATATTTGCAGCCAGGACCCTCTTTGACTCTTACCATCTATCCTTTTGAAGCCAACTCTATGCTGGCATTTGTTGTTTTCCGTTTCCGGTTCCGGTAATCCCTTTGTTGCCACATAACTTTCCCATTCGCCATTCGCCAATTAGGCGTACGCGGCTTTTATATAATTGCCTGTGAAAAATCCGCTTTGCCATCAGGACATGCATATGAATGCATTGTGACATGCGTATGTTTTTTCCTGCTTTTTTTAGCAAAATGATCCCCGGGGGGAGCTCCTACATCCTTTATTGTGTGAGTTCTATGCAAATGCAACTTCTATGCAACTTGTTGACAGCAAAAATGGCACAAATTACGACACGGAGCGCGGCAGTCTTCCGCCAATTGAATTTGTCAACAACCGGCGGATGTATCCACCTGGAAAAGCGCTAAAAGCTGCTTAGTGGAAACTAATGCCCGCTGATGATGCAGTTCTAATGAGGAGCAGTCCTCAGTCCTCCTCAAACATCCTTTCCGCGGGCAGCTTATGACCGCAGGACTGGGTCTCCTTGCAGCAGTAATGGCCATAACGGCAGCCGCAGTGTGTGGCAGGTCCTTTGACTTGGCCCACCTCATATTGTTGCGGCCAAGTCGCCACTCTGTGGCCTTCGATTATGGCCATAATCTGCTGATTCCTGTGGGTGGCCCACTCCATCAAGGATATTCTTACGACACTGAGCTGCATGCCCAGAGTCCAGAGACTAGGAGACACTGGAAGAAGAAATCTTACAGGAGCTTGGGGATTGAGTATTCAGTTTACTAAACAAACGAAGTGATAAACTAATGAAATAATTATAATAACTAATTGAAAATGAAGCTAAAAACAAGTAAATTAAATGGGAACAGATACCTAAAGCAAATAAACATAAGAATTAATAAACAAATAAAGCAAAGCTTCAAATCAATAAATAAGTAGAGTATACAATAATATTCTCCCCTTACCCAGAGTTTCTCCCTGTGTACCTGGGAATGCCATGGTGTGCCATGTAGCCATGTGGCCATGTGGCATTGTGGCCATGTGGCCAGTGGATGCCAGTTGGCTTCGGTGATCAATGGCCGGGCTGTCTGGTCGAATTTCACGAGCTGTTGCCGCAGCCGAAAGTTTATTAATTTGTTTTCCTGTCACTTGGCCGCTTTCATTGGCCTTCATTAGAGCCGGCTCCTTCGCGCCCCTCCCCGTGCGGGGAGAGACCGCAGAAATTAATTACCGGATTATAAGACAACTTCATTGGCCAACCGGAGGCTGCTCCATGTCCTGCGTGGGCTGTGGGCGTGTGGGTGTGGGCGTGGCAGTTCAATTTCCATTGTTGCTGTTGCTGTTGGTGGATTCCGGCTCGGAGCTTTATGATTAACATTTAATGGGAAAAGGTCACGCACCGGGTCTGGAGTGGAGTGGAGGCATGAGATCGGAATCGGGATAGGAATAGCTGCCGGGATTGCGACTGGGGGCCAACTATATCGGGAGCATTCCAGTCGCATCTGGGTTCCGGCTAAATTAAGTGCCCAACTTAAATAACTCGAATTAAACATTAATAGCATACTTAAAAGTTTCGCTCCTTGTTTTTGTTTTCGCTTTCGGCTTTCGCCTTTCGCTTTCGATTCCACTTTCACTCTGCACTGTTTTGGCCGGCTTCGTGTTTCAGTTATTGGCCTGGTTTCTCAGCCCTTATGGCCGCTTTATTTTTTTAAGTTTTCGGGTTAGCTGGCTGGCCAATTTGTTGTTAAGACCGAACTCCGAAATTCCTTGATGGAATGATTCCGTAATGAACTTTGGCTTTCGGCTCCGGGCGCAGCCATTCCACAATCGATGAGATGGCCGGGCTAATCGATTGGCCCAGGACGAGGACGAGCACGAGGACGACGGGGTATCCTGGCCACTTAAGCCGGCACTTCAATCTTAAATGGTTCATCGAGCTTCCCTTTGATTAAGCCGCCAGAGTGGTCCCTCCCCGGAAACCTTGCTACCAATCCCCGAATCTGATAGTGTTCCCAGAGGCCGCTGTCCCTGCTGGCTTCTATTCCGGCGGGCGATAATCTTTCGATTTCGATTTCGATTTCGATTAGCAGCGTATATCGTTTGTGACCAGTACAACCCTCACCCTGGAGCTCCCGCCACGCCCTCCAGTGACTATTGAACTCCTCCAGCCGCAGCCGAGAAAGCAGCCAATTGCCATATACTCTCCGATTTGATTCCGTTAAAATCTTAATTATTTTAAATTAAAATATGGAACATAAAAATGTTGGCCATTTTTTCAAAATTTTATCATTTAAATTTGAAAAAAATTGACAAAAAAATGTATTTTTAAACTAAATATGCAGACTTATTAGTTACTTAAATACTAACATAGTGCTGCTTTCCGAATTGAATTATTTAACCAACTAAAAACTACCAAAGAAAAGTTTTCCAATTTCAAATCAAGGCGGTTTTGGCAAAGTTAGGGTATTAAAATGTCGACTCAAAAATGCGAATATTTGATGTCTTCTGGAGAGCATATTATGGCCAAAAATGCAATGATAGCCAAATGTCGTATATCTTTCGATTTGTCGTTAAAATCTTAATTATTTGAAAGTAAAATTCTTTAAAAAAATGAGAAAAAAAATTTGGCCGATTTTTGAAAAAATGATAAGGGGTTACATCATTAAAATTGTAAAAAAATGGCAAAATTTTTATTTTCGTAAACTTCTAAATTTGGTATGCAGATTAATTAGCCAAATAAGAACTAACATAGAACTGTTTTCCGCACTTAAATTAAGGCTATTTTGGCTTAGTTATGAATATTTTTCACTTTGATTATTCCAAAAATTACGCATAATTTCGCCAAAAATCAAATGATGGCCAAATGTCATATATCATCAGATTCGCCATTAAAATCTGAATTATTTAGAAATAAAATTCTTTAAAAAAATGAGAAAAAAAATTTCGACGATTTTTCAAAATTTGATAAGGGGTTACATCATTAAAATTGTCAAAAATTGACAAAAAATTTAAATTTGTTAATTTCTAAAGTTGGTATGCAGATTAATTAACCAACTAAAAACTAACATAAGCCCGTTTTCCGATTTGAAACTAAGGCTGTTTTGGCTTAGTTATGAATATTTTTAACTAAGATTTTTCCAAAAATTAGCTCCGTAAAATCGAATAATAAATACGTGTCTGTCTATGCTAGCAGGAGCTTTCCCTAACTTAAATTAATACTTTGTCCTAACTGCCTTAGTTTCAGCGGAGCTGCGCGGCTAATACTAATACTAATACATACTGAAGTTCATCATACTAGAATAATGCTACAAAATACTACAATACCACTGCACTTATGGACACTTCGATACTTAGAAGTATGCTACAAAATGTCATATTACGACTGCACTGGGGTTTCCGGTTCTTGTTGCTTTCTGTGGGCCTGGTATCTGTCTTGGCCGAAATCAGGGTCTAATTGAGAGCTCTCGCAGGGAATACTCGTGCGTAGTACTCACTACTCGTAATTCAATAAGCGAGGCAGTTGCTCCGTGTTAGCCCAAAGTGTTTCCCCGAAGCGCCGGGGATTACCACGAGAGCGGCGACGCATTCCGAAGTGCTTAAGCCAATTTGAGCACTTGCACGGCACGCAGCCGCCTTCAAGTGGGCTCCAGAGCAGCCTCCTGGCAAGGCATCCATCCTCTGCCCCAGCTTCTGTCCCAGCTCCTGCCCCAGCTCCTGCCCCAGCTTCTGCCCCAGCTCCTCCATCCGCCCGTGATGTTGTCAGCCTAAGTGCGGCATTTGAGGCGCCATGAAATATGCAACAGCCGCCCAAGTGGGCTCCCAGCAAACGGAATGAGCATGCACATCAGTCCGGATCCTCCTCCATGTGCTCCTCCGGCTGAATGCAGCCCCCAGCTCACCCCGCCTAAATTGCTTGGCCTCTGATGTCTCTCCTAGTCCATCACTTCCGCTCCCAGGGGCTCCTCTGTTTCTATATCTCGGGGCCACATCGGGAGTGCTCCTGCTGAGAGCCTTCCAAATCTGATGCATGTCGCCGAAAGTGAGCTGTCTGGAGATATTTGATTGAATCACTTTCAGGCTGAGGAGGATGTGGGGAAGTCACATAATTCCTACGGCAATTGGTAGTAACTTGGCTAAATAATTGATTATTTATTTGTGACAAGAGTAAGTCTTGTATTTCATTTCCAAAATTAATGTGTGGCATGGAAATAATTCATAATTAAGCCGATTAAACTATTTTTGACATCTAAATAGGCTTTGCTTTGCCTCTTAAACTTGACTTTCTCTGACATAGTTTGCTCTAATTTATATCGCCTACCTGAAACTTTGTTTCCTCCTTTGACCTCAAAAGGAACTTGAAGCTCTTAAATAACTTCAGGCCTCTCTCTGTTCTGCAAGTCCTCTTGACATTCTGGAAAATGTGTTTTAAAATTGAATGCGACTTTTGGGATATACGTGTGCCCTTCCTAATGAAGGTTTTGCCAGAGCTCGGGGAATGATTTTCTTTTCAGTTGGCCTCCTTCTTGCCTTGACGATTTTATTTGCGGCGAGTGAAGCTTTGCTGACATTTAAATATAAATTAAAAAGTTACGCATACGTCACGTTGTGCGGCGGGGAGGCGGTTAGGCCATAAGGGTTCGCCAGACATTTGCATATTGCCATTGTGACAGGCGGACGGCTGAGCAACAGAGTCATGAAAGCCGAGCCGAGCCGCGTTCCAGGACATTTCTGTGCTGCCTTCTGCCTGCCTTATCCTGCGCCTTTGCGAGCAAAAAGTTTAAATACGACAGCAGGCCAAGGAGCGGAGCATGTGTGTCCTTGGGGGGGGTGAGGAGTCGTGCAATTTAGCGCCACAACAATGGCGGCCAAGTGGCGCCGTCACTCCTTCCCGCGCTGGAAATACGTCTCCCACTTTTTCGGGGTAGGCATTCACACCCGTGTGTGTCGTGTGTGTTGTGAGCCTTTGTCCTGCGGTTGGTGTGGCGCTGTGTGTTGTGTGTAGTGTAATTAAAAACCCCGAGCCCAGCGGGGCGGGGAGCCCTGCCAGAAATTAAATATTTGCATGCAAAATTAGTAGTTCAAAAAAAACAAAAACAATCAAAATGCAGAGAACAAAGACTGAAAAGAGCTCTTACAGAACAAAAAAATTAAGTAAATGGTTGAGAAATCACAGTTGGATACATAGGATATGCCTAAAAATCATAAACATTACTTTGCTTAATAAAAAATAAATGCAGAATGCATAAACATATAGTTAGGATCATGTGGAGCATCACACATCTACATATGTTGCCTAGGCAGTAATTTAATTGTTTATTACCTCCTAACCTTATTTATATTTATTTATAAAATATTTATTTTATTTATTTACTTTCTGCAGAATTCCTAATTTACTAACTTAATTATTGATCTTAATTTGCTGAAGATTCCGGCTCTGACTTTACAAAAAGACCAGAAGTAGAAGTGCTTCTGCTCCGCTTCAAACCCTTTCACCTCTGTCGCACATTTCTCCACTCATCTCTCCACTTTCTCCACTTTCTCCCTCAGCCTTGGAGATTACAAAAACTCATCATCATCGACAAAATGCAAATCGACTAATTTTACCCAAAAATATTGTGAAATGCAAATCAGAGCAACAACGAGAGCACAAAGGGAATCGTCATTGTTGTTGATCTCGTTTCCATTTCGAGTTAAAATTGGTCCGAGTTGCCTTCTGGAACTGGAAGAAAATATCAAATAATATATAAGTAAATCAATAAATACAAGAATTGCATAAATAAATCACTAAATAAATAAAATAGAAATATAAACAAATATATAAATATGTACAAAAATATATAAGGAACTAAAGAAAATAATAAATAAATAAATAATCAAATTAAAAAAATACAAATAATTATATAAATGAATAAAACTAAATTAATAAATGCATTTATGTATTTACATAAATATAAATATATAATATTAATAAAAACAGAAATAAATAAATAAAAAATGTAGTAAATACATAAATAAATAAATAACAACAGGAATAAATGTATAACTAGGTTAATAAACACATCAAATAATATATAAAAACAGAAATGAATAAATAAATAAATAAATTAGTAAATACATAAATAAATAAATAAAAACCGAAATAAATAACTAAATTAATTTGAAAATTTATAATTTGTAAAAACACATATAAATATATAATTAAATTATTAAATACATAAATAAATAGATAAGTAAATGAATTATTTAAATAATTAATTACTAAATTAAAAAAGAATACATAAAACTGGCTTACACGTTGGCTTTAAGTTATGTTTAAATATAATTTGATTTATTTATAATTCTGTAGGAAAAGCTTTTTTATTTTATTTCTAAAAGGTATCTGTAGCAAACAAACAATAGAGTGTCTATGATTTTTGTGATAATATTTTGCTAAAATATGAAGCATTCTTGTCCCTGGCAGTCAAGTCTGTTATTCTTCCATCCTAAAGCCTCTTAATTGTGCCCAAGATATGGCCACAAGCACACACACACACAAACACACACACTTGCCACACCCGCTGGGCCCCAGATGGACCACAAAAGCAATCTCATCATCGACACTTTTTGCTATTTATTTTCATTATCCTCCCCCGATTCCTCGCACTAATCAAATGACTGAGGAAAACACTGGAACGGCGCCGGGGAGAGACAGTGCGGAACATAATCAACAACAACAAAGTCAAAATTGAGATCAAATTGCTAAGGAGAGCGAGGGGAGGCAGTACACTGGGACTGGGGGCCAAAGGGGTACTCACAAAGCGGCAAGGACGAAACTGGGGCAGCGGCAGCAAGAGCAATTGCAACAAGAGGCAGGAGCAACATCAGGGGCAGGAGCAACATCAGAGGCAGGAGCAACATCAGGGGCAGGAGCAACGTCAGCGCCATCATTAAAATGCGATGCATCAACGCGCGTCTGTCTCCGTGCGGACTGTCTGTGTGGGATATTGTTGTTTCCCATTATTTCCCAGGGGCCCCGACACGGCACTCATAATTAAACGCATTTTGTATTTAATTATGTGACAGCAACAACGGCAACAACGGCCAGGAGCTGGATGCCACATTCCAGGCCGCATATTCTAGGCAATAAAGCCTTTTATATTCAGGCTCCTTTATGAGGTTGTTACGTCCTGGCTCAAAACAACAGGCAGGGAATCGCAATCGATATTTAACGGATGAGTTGCCATTATTAATCGTAGGTCTTATAGCGGAAATGGTAGAAAGTATCAATTAAATTGAGGCCTAATTTGAGTTACCTTTATGCCAAAGTCTAGGCTTGAATTTCTCAGATATATCAATACATCCTGGTGTCCTGCTAATGCCGCTCTGTCCCAGCTCTTTGACACATTTTTGCATAACCATTTTTGGATTTGAGCAAAGCCCTCAAAGCGATTAGTGTCCGGCCAGAAAGCCGGGCGAGAGGTTGGCGGGGGAAGCCGAAGCTGGCCAGATAAAGCTCCGGCTGTCAGCCAGGATCCAGCAGTCCTAGTCCTGGTCCTAGTCCTGGTCCTGGTCCTGGCAATTAAAGATGCTGGCCAGCAGTGGGCCATGAAAAAGTTATGGCTCAACCTCTTACCGGTCCCATTTTCACCCATTTAGCCATTTAGGGTTTATGACACACACACACAGAGAGAAGGCGAGAGGGAGGGGAGTAATAAAAGGTATTAGCCATTTTTGCATTAGGCGTTAAAAGCCTGTACTTACCACCGAACTTGTTAAGAGCTGGCTTAGGCAGAGCTAGCGGAAATAATTGATTTTTAAGCAGTAACAGAGTCCTGGCTGGGTTCAGGATAAGATAGTCTTCTAGCCATCTTATTTCTGGTTTCTTCCTGTAGAATAAAATGATTTAAATATATTTATAAATATTAAAAGTAAACAATTATTAGTTGAAGCAACCGAAACTAATTTCTTATTGCAGGAAAGCATAAACTAAATTAAAAGAAATTCTAATTACGTGCCATATAATTTCATTATGTTCTTATCTCCATTTTAATATGACTGTGTCCGACGTTATCCTTTGCAAAAAAAAGGAATATATATATATATATATATATGTAAAGCCCAGCATTTATGTCCCGCAGCTTTGCCTACTCTTGGCCAGCTGGGCAACAGGCGGCTTTAGTGGCCAGTAATTTAGGAGTTTTTATTACATGTTTGCTTGGTGCGCTTATTAAATTGTGTGCGGGGCCTCTGTGTGTGTTTTGGGCTAGTTAGCGACTTAATTATGGCCACGCCTCTACTTACCAGCGACTTTGTCGATTTTTGTCTGTATTCCGGAATGAAATACGAGCTCTGTGCCTGCCGGCTCTTTACCAGGCTCTGCTGCATCGGCGGCCCACACGGCGGATGTGTAATGCCAGCGCGGAATGCTTCAGCGGGAATGCAAACACGAACGTTAATTACCCTCAATCATAGTCAATAGCAGACAGGATGCGTGTGGAAATGCAATAATCACACAGCCCCGGAAGTTGTTCTACAGGATGCAGCTTCCCTTCCCTACTCTCTCTCTGTTTTTTTTGTTCCGCAAATTCCACAGATGCCAGGACGAAGCTCTCAGGCATTCCAAAAATAATTGCATTACCTCCGTACCGCTTCTGATATTATGTTATATATGTTCCTCTCGATACTCTCTCCAGTGCTTCCCAAATACCTGAAGACCATAAAAACTGTTGAAACCACATGAAGCCTGCATCAGACTCATCTTGCTATTTGCTGGCTGTCAGTAAATAATATTTGTAGCTCCATAAACCGGGGGGAAACTAGCGAAACTTGTTAACCATATCCAGTATTAGATTACCTTTTGTGTAAATGTTTTGGCGGATCAAAGGGAGAAGATGGGCCTTTGTTGGCACGTCATTGGCAGCTGCCTACTCCGCGTATTCCACATACGCCCCGTGGGCCAACTGGCAGAAAGATAATACTCCAAAGAACGAATGTCGGCTGGCTTAAATGGAATTTAAATCAAAAATAAACTAATTTAGTGACAAGCAGCGAGGGGGCGAGCCAGGCCCCACTTCAATCATGCTTGAAGCACAGTTTAAGGCGCGCGTGAATTATGCATGCTACAAGGAGCAGCCAGGCAAGGACTCCTCGCTGTCTCTCGTCGTGTGCTGTGTGCTGGTGGTGTGTGGTGTGCGTGTGTGTGTCCCGGATTTGGGTCATAGCAACAAAATCAATAGAGGGAGCTGGAACACCTGGGGAATTGCTCACGAATAGCTACGTACGTAGCCACGTGTAAATGGCATAAACGTTTCCATTTATAAGTCGTTACCCGGGCCACTTTACGAATCAATTTTCCATTTCTATGCAGGCCAAATTAGAGCGAAAATGCAATTTCTAGACACTCCGATCCGGTTGTAACCTTCCAAAATGTCCCATTACTCTGTGGCATGTCCTTCTCCTCCTCCTCGCCACGACACGATGTGGGGCACTTGGCCGCTTCTAAGGGGCCCAGGGGCGCCAGTTAATTTGTTTGGACGGGAGCCCGGCCTGAGACTGACCCCGGTCTGGGTCTGGGTCTGGGCCTGGCCGAAAAGCTGCCAGAGAAGAGAGGGGCCAAGGGGAGAATGCAAACATGAAACGAAATCAGCGCACAGAGCGGCTCAAAGGCGCAGGACTCACCGAGAGTGGGGACTCGTGGCTGCCTCTCCTTTTTATTTCGATGTTTCTTTTATTTACTCTATATATGTACCCTCTGTGCCACATGGAGCAGAAGCTTGATGGCTCGCAGGCATCCTGGCCGAGTCCTTTGTGGCCCGAAATAGCCGAAAATTTAATGAAACTCTGTTACACGGATTGCTGGGCGAAGGCAACTTATATAGTTACTTGCCAGGACAATATGCAGTCTGTATATCTATATCTATACTCTAAGAAAACTCTGCACTTGCACTCCATTATGCACTCGGTTATTTACTTAATTATGAATTATTCCAATTGGTTGGTTGCCTTGTTTTTGTTTGCTCCAAGCTCTGTTACTTTCTCTAAAACCATGTCTAGCTGGCACTCTGTTGAATCTGCACCAATGAATTATGATTTGTAGTAATAGATCTGTAGTCTATATTCACAATTAATCGTAGATTAAGTCAATTGGACAAACAGCACTTGTACAAATTAGTCAGCACACTTTGAACTCGAAATATTTAATCAGAGGGTTGCATGCCTAGTTCTAAGATATAGCCCAGGACGGGGTTATCCTTCCAAATGCCAGGAGAGAGTGGGTAGGTAGGCTGCCTCGCTTGTTTACTTTCCCTTTTTACGTTATTTCACTCAACTTTTTTGGGCTTAACGCAAACAAAACAAAACGCAGAGCAAACACACTACGCCGTAAGGACGAAGGCACACGCATTTGTATGTAAATATAAAAACTTCAAAGCACATACACTTAACGTGCTCAAACACGCACTACTACACACGCAATCATGGCGGCCAGCGGAAGCGGAAGCGCAGAGCGGAGAGCGGCGAGTTCGCGAGAGCGAGAGAGCGATGGGGATTGGCTCACATGGCGGCTACTTGACGTGGCACACAGATTTCTGCTCGGCGACCTTGGCTGGGCGCTGGGCGCTGGCAGGCTGGGGGTGAGGGAGGAGGCGGGCTGGGGGTGAGGGAGGAGGCGGGCTGGGGATGAGGGACGAGGCGGGTTGCGGGCCACGTGCCGCTGCATTCGATGCGTGACAATCGCCGGGTCAGCGGCCAGCTGAAGTGCAAATTGGGTTACGATTTCCATCCGTTTTCTTGCCGATTCAGCCGCGTTCCGCCCGCTTGGCTCCGCTCGGTTATCCTTTTAGCCCTTTTATGGCTCACAGTGCCGCGGCTTTTGCGGTCGCCAGGTCGCAATTATGCTTTGTTGTTTTTGTGTGTTGGCCTCTGCGGCTTTGTGGCCAACAACGTCGGGGAATATTGGCAACTGTCATAATTTATTGGCGGTTTCCCTCACTCAATTCCGCAGAGTCAGACCAAAGGGTTGGTGGCTTAAACGACGCCAAAGTTCACTGGCTCATAATAAAAGGCAGGCAGTGCCACATACTGCTTTTCATAAAACACATATGCTATATTTAATTATTAATATTATAAGCAACACTTAAGTTATTTAATATGATTTCTGTACATACTTTTGCTTACTTTTTCGCTCGCTTTTTTACTCGATTTTTACTCAATTTCTCCATGTATATATATCAGTTAGTAGTATTTAAACTTTCTAGCTCATTAAACTAAGTTAAGGCCAAGTAAACTCACCTGGGACAGTCATAACTAAGCTGACTTTGAAGTATTTTAACGATTCTTGAACTAATAAAGGCCAGGCACTCTCGGGCTAATATTTGATGGCCTCGTAAGGATTTAACTCTCTTTGGACACTTTAAAAACACCGACTTATGGCTTAACGAGTGCTTGTAAAAGGGGGAAGGCAGCCATAAAGTTAAACAAATTGCACAATGTCCTTGTGCCCTCATCTGAGGATGATACTTGGGGCTCGCAGGCCACTTTGTGGCGATATCCAGTCGAGTTCCCTGCGTTTGTGCCTCGTGAATTGAAATGTAACCAAGTTGTGGACAAATCTAATTGCAAGCCACAACACAAGAAGGGCTGGGAATGGGGCAGGATGGGCCAGGATGGGCCAGGACGACTGCCAGTCAACTTTGTCGTTGGCCCAAAGCTGTTGCTAAGTTGTTGCCACATACTCCGCTCTCCTTCGCCTGGCAAACTTCCAACTTCTAAACCGAAATGCCCGAAGGATGCGACACACACCACACACACCTCAGTTCCCGTCTCCGTCTCCGTCTCCGTCTTGGCCCTGTGTACACAGCTGCGGCTCATTTGATCGCCAGGGCTTTTGGCCAATTGACGGCGCGGGAAGAGCAGACTTTGTGGGTAAATATTTGCCAAAATGTTTGCTAATTTGACTCGAGCTGCTCGAGTTTGTTTCTTTGCCTCTGCCTGACCCAGTTGCCAGTTGCCAGTTGGAGCCACGAATTCCCTCGAACTGGCTCGAATCTCTGACATAATTAAAACGGAAGCACGGGGGACCCTCGTCCAGCTTGGAGCTCGGCTACTTATGCGGGCACGAGGACACTCTGCCACAAGCCAATCAATATGCGTTAAGGGAGTCGGAGCTGGCCCAAATGGACAGCGAATCCTGCACACCCTTCTTGGCCATTTTACTAGATTTATTTCTGGCCTGGCCTGAAAGTTTAAGGAGGAAACTAACACCTTGGCAGGATATTCACATATACTTTACATACCTATAAACCTAATTAAATACATTTTCTCTCAACGAACTGAATCCTTTTGATATTTGGGAGTGGCTTTGTGCTTCATTTACTCCAACAACAACTTGAATCCGGCTGAATTTCGGCTGTAACTGAATTCAAATACTGAATCCGACCTAGACCTTTTGATGGCTTTTATCCGAGAGGGGTCGGTACAGGGGCTGTTGGCCAGGCCCGATGTAAATCCAAATCAATAAGCTAGCTTGGCGAAACTTAGTACTTTCGCACTCGTTTTGGCCATAAACGGGGGACGTCGTTAAGTTTTGTGTGCGAGCCGCGCATAAATTGGCATTTAATGAGTGCCTACATGGGCCATGTGCGATGTGCGATGTGCGATGTGCGATGTGCGATGTGCGTGTACACACAATTGGACTCCATTACCGGGAAATTCGCCTGTCAGAGCCCGAGGCAGTTACAGCCAAGACTGTGGGCCTGGCTAACAAGTTCGTTCCATTTTCCAAGGCGGCTGGGCTGGCGTTTTGAGTTATTAATAAACAAAGTGTCACACGCACACAGAGATGTGCCTTCGATGCCAGGACACGTGGCCCACATGCATATCCTTTCACTTCCCTGCTTGCTCTCCCTCTCTGGGCAAGTAATTGATAGATTATTGATTTACCTGCAAGGTAAAGGTACCTTTAAGGCAGTCCTAGTTCCTGACCCGAAGATCCTGCCAGTTGCTCTTACCAGTCACCAGGCAGAAGGACTTTCCGCTGTAAAGGAGGGCCAGGAGTTGCCCAGATATAGCAATCTTAGATCTTATAAAAAATTAATAATATTTTGGTAGATAATAATAATAAATTGTGGTAGATAATCACCTCCCCTGCTTGTGTCCAGCTCAGATAAACTCTGCAACAAATATTAGTTTAATATATATTAAGGACAGCCTTCAGAAATGCAAAATAGCTAAAAGAAATATTTAAAACAGAGACATGCATATTAATATCATGAATATCATGAATTATTCATGGTGAATAAGCTCTAGAGACTCAGTTCCATTTTAATTACATGCAATATTTACCGAAAGAGAGACATTCGATGTAAGTTTGACGATGCTGGCCTTTTTCAGCCGTATTTATTTACCAAAAAGTGCGAAAAGTGTATTTAAAATGCATACATATATGTGTTTTTATATTGATTAAGGTCCCCTTCTATGGCAAATTAAAATTTAAATTTGTGAAATTTTATATGCTTTTAAAATATCAATTTAAAATCCAGATATTTTCATTGACAAATAGGTAATACCGAGAAGGTATAGATAGTTCTTTAACATACCTGTATTTCTATTATTTTCACAATCGAATTCCTTCAATACTGAATCCCAGAGTTCAAAATTCCAGATATTTTCATTGACAAATAGGTAATACCGAGAAGGTATAGATGATTCTTTAACATACCTGAATTTCCATTATTTTCACAATCGAGTTCCTTGAATCCTGAGTCGCAGAGCCTTGCTTAGTCCTGTTGTCCTCGACACCAGGCCCAAGTTCCAGCAGCTTTTGGGGGCCAGAGATAACCAAGGACCCGAGGCCTCCAGCCAGAGGCAGGAGCAGGAGACAGCTGACTGATTAAGCCACAATTGCGAGCTGTCTCAGCCGGCTCAGCTGCTGATGATGATGGGCTTTGCCAGTTGCCGCAGAATAATAATGTCCCCCCCCGGGCACACACACTTCCTGCTTGCCAAATCCTTTGCCCTGGCAAGGACTGCCCTCGGCAGAGAACTCATTAAATTACAATAAAAATAATATCCCAAGCACACACACACACAGACACCCATGAACACCGGAAATGTACATAAAGCTCGGCAAGGACGAAATTCCGGTCAACTTGGCAACAGCTTTGTTGTGCTTAGGGACTCGGGTCATCCCAACTCCTGTGAGTTCCGTAAATACTTCATAATTCACCATTTATACCCTGCGTTATTTTTATCTAATATTTATATATATATAGCTCTGGCTTTAATTTTAATTAAGTTTATTGTTCATAAATGTCTGTGGAGGGAACCCAACTGTGGCTGAGGAGTGGCAGGCACACACCCCTACACACTCTTCCTGGAACATCGCATTTTAATAATAATTATTTAAACACACAAATACGATATCCTTTATTGGGCAAAAATGCCAGAATATCATTATTTATAATGTGCTACTTAATTGGAAAGCAAATACAGAACACAGAGCTCCCTAAACACAGGCCAGTCAATTATATATCCGCCAATTGTGCAAATAATGCACCACAATGGGGTTATTTGTAAAAAGTAAATCTGTTTGACAAGAGTCAATATGCGAGTGCAATAATTGATGTATAATAATAGTATTTAATATGCCTAACAGCCTGAAATTAAATTATTAATTAAGCCCTGTAACGAATGCAATAACTTAAATCAAGCCAACGAAGGTGTCACTAGAGCTACCTGACCCCCTAGTATTAAGTTATTAAGTTATTAAGTGCTAGCTACTAAGGAATACCACGGCTACTCACACTACCTGTTGTATGTACTCTGTGTGTCATGCTCTCCCCGGAGGCTGTACGATTCGGTGATGCGGTACTTTAGCTTTAATCACTCATACGCCATGTCGGCCACACTGTACATTCAGACATGGCGATAGGATAGGCTAGCTGCATTTAATATTTACTCCAAGTCCTGGCTCCCTAACCCACCCCGAACCCCAACCAATACAGAAAATATGTAAAAACAACGAAACAAACAGCATTTAACACTCGTGTTCAAGCGAAACTCCACGAAACTTTACACTTTACGAGCCATTAAAATAAAAGGTCGTAAAAAATAAGTGACATTAAAGCAGAGCAGAGTCCCTCTGACTGCATCGATAAAGGACATGCGAGGGGCTGGCAGGACAAACAGACAAGCAAACAAACAAACAAACACAGAGGCGGCGAGCAAACAATGAAGCACCAACAACACTATATACACACACACACATACTATGTGTACTATATGTACTATATGTACTATATATATACACCCGCATACATGTACAGCCATTCGAGGGCAATAAAAACTCACCCGAATCCGAATCCAAATCAAGTGAAATGATACGAAAGCCGAAAAACCAAAAGCTAGAAGCGGCTGCCGGAATGAGCATGGAAATGTACATAGCTTTATGTGGCATATGCCCCCGGAATATATGGCCATTACGGCCACACACACACACACACACACGCGCTTACATGGCATATAATCAACTTTCTGTCATTTCTACTCACCCACACACCCGTACACACATCGCCCCAGCGACACTACCGCCGAGCTGAGCAGCAGCCACAGCACCGGCAACAGCAGCTTCTATGGCTACTTCCTCAGCAGCGGCAACGGGAGCGGTAGCGGTAATGGCGGCGGCAACGGGAGCGGTAATGGCAACGGCAGCGGCAGTGGCGGCGGCAACGGCGGCGGCAACGGCGGCGGCAGTGGCGGCGGCAGTGGCGGCGTCTCCAACGGTGGCACCAAGAACGGCAACAAGAACGGCGGCCACATGCGCCTGTGCCGCCTGGCGCAGCTCATGGAGCTAATGCCCCTCGGCAGCAGCGTCTGCTCCAGGAGTGCCGCCTCCACATCCACAGCGGGATCAGCAGCGGGATCAGCAGCAGCGGCAGCAGCTGGAGCGGCAGCGGAGGAGCCCACCTGCAGCGAGGAGAGTCTCAGCTGCTCCCTGAACTTCCAGAGCCAGGAGCTGCTGCTGGACCTGGAGACTGGCGATGAGTTCGAACTGGAGGCGGACAGGTAGTTGGTTCTTTGACTAAAAACATGCAGACACTGAGACACGGGACAGGGGACACGGGACACGTCACATGCCACACTCGACACAGTCCACAGACCACAGTCCACAGTCCACAGTGCACACTCCATAGCCGAGCAGCCACTCGGGCGCATACTTAATGTGCTGTCAAGCGGCGCGGAGGCAGGAATAGCGCCAGCAGCAGCATACGCCGCGTAGGCCAGGAGCGGCCATCTAAATCCAAGTGGAGACTGCCATGCACTGAAAGAAAAAAGCAAACAAGTGTCTCTAAGTCTCTAACTCTCACTCTTAGCAGGGCACTGCGAGTGAACTCGATGGCAAACCGAATTCGGCAAAAATTGATTAAATTAAGCATCGAGTTGGGTCGTACTTGCCCTGTCCCCTTACTATCCTGATATACTTTGATCCTTTTTGAATTTATTATTAACTCGAGTCATATTTTGAACCCTTCGAATAATGCGGTATTCATGAGGTCCCTCCTGATGATTTTGTATTTCCTGAAACAATATTTATTTGCTTCGTTTATTTATGCTTGTGAATACCCGCAAATATTTTCTATTTCCACAGTCGAACCACAGCTATTGAGATGTCGACAGGACCTAGGTAATGCGTATTGTTCTTTATACTTGATGTATATCCTGCGGGTGTCCTTTCCCCAGTGTCCCTATATTAAGAACGAAGCTGACGCTTGCCCTTGATTACATTCTTTAAATACCAGTCTTTATTACGGACTCACCCGGGGACTCGGGGACTCGGGGACCCAGGACTCGAAATCTGCTCACATAAATCTGCGGGCGAGGAGTTATCCTCCTCATTAGCCTGCCACTTGTTGCATGTCCTTCTGCTAGGACAGCAGGGCGCACTGGATACCCATAAAGCAGTGCCAGAAGTCAGAGGTCCTGCGGGCTCGGGTTCGATGTCTGGGCCACTTGAGCACGCGAGTAACCCCTGACCGAGATTCGGGATATGGTTCGTCCTTAGGGAGGAGGTGGAGCGTGTCCTTGGCAAGCAAATTAAATTTTAATTTCAATGAAAAAGTAGTTATTTAGCTGCTTAGGTTAATTCTGGGTTAATTGACATTGTAGCCCCTTTCGTGAAGTCTTTTAAAATTACTTTTTGGGGGAATTAACTAGAGGGAGAACTAGAATATAGATAAGACTGGCATTTAAAGTTGAAGCTATATTATTAACTCACTTTATTATTATATATATATATTTACCCCAAAGACCTGCAGCCTCACTTGGCATTATGACACCTCTTCTGCGGCTTACCCATCAATCAGCGGCGGACTAGGCCAACTTAATTAATTACTAGCCGCCAACAGCAGATGAATAGGGGTTGAATAATGTAATGACAAGGAGCTGGTGAGGTGAGGAGCAGGCCACAGGATGCCAGAGCCACTGACAAGTGTATCAATCAAATTAGCGGAGGACCAATTCCGTGACATTTATCCGCATTGAGTTGCCGGCCGATGGAATCACGCGATTCCCAGGGTCGCCTCCCTGTCCCGCCGCGGCGGCTATTGTAGTTCAATTAGCTCCTGTCTGTGTCCTGGCCGGTGTCCCGTGTCCTGGCCTTGGCCATGAAAGGATGGACAGCCGGCTGAGTGCCGACAACCTTGACTCGTCTCTCTCTCTGCCTCTCCCTTTGTGGACATTAGGTTTTATTCGATTTACCCTTTTTCCCATCGACGATTTCCATTTGATTTCCTGCAGCCGCAGGATGCATCGTCCTTGGGCCCTTAATGGCATTACAATTACCTTTTGCCGTGTGGACACTAAAAGCAGTTCCCATCGATCACTTCCTGACATAGTCTCGGGATTACTCCGATGCGGATGCGGATGCGGTTGCGGTGAGTCTAGCCTTGGCAGGGGAAAAACCAAAGCCAAGGACCTCAGTGTCACTACCAGGACCCAATTAATCACAGTTTAATATCAATCGGTAAATTTGAACAAGAATTCTTGATAGAAACCTGTTGCCTGCATTTAATTGTTGAGTTGAGAGAGCACAGGGAATTGTTTGAACTGTGATATATTTCCAGAGAGATACTTTGGAAGGATATGCAGCCTGCTATAATTAGTAATTAAGCATTCGTAACTCAATCTACCAAGTTGCAGGCTCTCGCTTTGTTCAGTTTATTTCAATTAGGGAGTAGTTATCCGCCTGCCTCCTCCTGCCAGCTGGCCACAAATTAAATTTGCACTTTGAATTGACAAGACAGGCGGCCAGGAGCCAGGATACTTGGGCAGGAAGCTTGCAGGACCATAAGGCTGAGATTTGCAACCGAAAATAAGTGAAACTCTAGCCGCAGATTATTGTAATCTCAATTAATGGACAGCTTATTCAGGGAAAGTCATGGTAGGGAAGCCCTAAAATGCATTTAGATATATTTAAAATATTAAATATTAAATATAATATTAAATATATATATTAAATATAATATTAAATATAAAAATTAAATATTTATTCTACGAACAACTAGGCAATGATTAGTGTATTACTTACAGTTTTTCCGGAATAAGTAAGCATTTATATTGTGTGAAAAATGCAGGCAAGTTGTAGGATTCACTCCCAGAATTTAATGCCAAGTTCGAGTCCTCGCCATCCGAGACGCACCAGACATCCTCTCAGCTCCGCAGCCCGCAGCGGTGTGACTTGGATAGAGAGCAAGAGGAGAATATAAAGGCCACTAGAGAAACTTAAGAGAGAGAGAGAGAGATTTAGAGAAAGTGAGATTTAGAGAGAGAGAGATCTAGAGAAAGACAGATCTAGAGAGAGAGAGCAAGGGAGCTGGGAAAACAATTTAAATAAGGTAAAATTCGAATGTAATTAAAAGTTGGCGGCGGCACGTGTGCCTCGCCTGCCAAAATAGTAACTGCGGCATATCCTGCACATCCTGCAGAGCCCGGCTGCATCTATCAGCATCTCGGAAGACAGCAGCTCCTTAATCAGGAGCCGAGAGCCAGGAGCCGGGAGTCTGAATTATTCCGAGACCCCTGAAGTCCGTCCTGAAAGCTGAAACTTTTCCAGCTCCAGCTCTGCCCCTGCCAGTTGCCACATTCAATTTTAATTATGCGCTCAGCTGGGGAAAGGCTCCATTAAGCGAAATGCACTGAAACTAAGCCTGTAACCTGCCCACTCTGGCCAGGCACACTCTCTCTCTCTATACGTACCCTGTGTGGTTCCTTCTTCTCTGCTCCCAGCTGGAGCCATTTGCAGCTGACAAGTTGCCGCCAAGTGGCCCAGTTTCTGGCCAAGAACCAACTGACCACCTGAGGGGGCCCAAAAATAGAAATGCATTCGCACCGCAGAGTCCAGAGTGAGTTGGGCCAAGGAGAAGGACCTGGCAAAGAGGCATTGTATTTACAAAATCTGTGAACTACTTCTCTAGTTTCGCTAATAAATAAAACATATATCCTTTTGCTCTGCCCCTGCTGGGTGCATCCATCTTAGAGGTAATGCCTTGCAAATGACAGGTTGACCTTTGCTGAGTAGAAACCCACCAGGACCAGGACCAAAACAGGACCCTGTGGTATCGCGCGAAGTGCAAATGGTTTAGCATCGTCCTTTAATGTATTTGTCAAAGGAACTGTGGCGAAAATTATGCGCGCCAGTAAATATACAAAAATTAAATTCGCAACATTTTGATGACTAAATTATCAAAATGAATCTAATTAAAACACTTACCCCGAGCAGGGGGCGGGTGCCGTGGCCTAATTGGCATTTCGCAGTGGCCAGGACCCAGGTCCTGGTATCTCCACATTCGTCCTGGCGGGGACAGGAATTTTGATTGCACATTTTCTCTGGCTTGCACGTGGCAGCGGGACCGGAAAAAGGTTCTTGCTATCTGTGTATGTCCAGCTGAGCACTGGAAAAAATTACAAGAAATATATTAGTTGCCTCTCTGTATTAGTTACTCCCTTTTTCTCACTCTGTAGTTGCAGTGTGTCCCAGGGGCAACCCGAGAAGGTCAGACAAAGAGCTGTGGCCAGGCCGCAGTTTCAGTCAGCACTCGCCATGTCCTGGCCATGTCCTTTGGCAGTGTCCACTCCATTGTAGCCGCAGAGGCGTAGCCAATGTCCTGGTCCCGGATTCACTGGGTGTCCCGCACATCCTGGGGCAGCTGGCCAGGATTCGCTTGGCGGCAGCGATAATTTGCCAAATTGACTGCACTCTAATTTCTGCCACAAGAGCCTGCGGCCAGGAAACGAAGTCCTGGAGCCGTTTAGGGTCCAGTCCGGAGGAGGCGGATCTCCAGCTGCTCCAGGCCGTAATTGCGCCAATGATTAATGAGGCTTGGACTGCACATCCGGCCAATACATCTATACCACTGTGGGGGCGTTAGAAAGGGGGAGTGGCCTTCTAGGACTAGGACCAGCAATTCTCCAGGACATTTCTACAATGCAATTGGGCGGAAACTTAGCCAGAATCAACGAGGGCAAAAGGACATCACTAAGAAAGACAGTTTTACTATTTTTTAAGTGTTTCTACAAGGGAATTCTTCAGAGTCATAATTCGTTAGATTTTCTTTATATATATATAACATATATAAACATAAACCTACTTTTGTTGTTCCAACACAACAGAGACCCAGTTTCTTTAACTAAAAACATTATATCCTTAGATAGACAACCTTTAGACATATTTCCAGTGCACTTTTAGAACCTTAAAATACATATTCCTATATTAATCTCAAAGAATAGTAGATAGTGACTATATAATCCTTACCCCAGCTGGTTTATACCCTTAATACTCTTAAAATACATATTCCTATATTAATCTCAAAGAAAGACATAATCTTGCTTGGTTTACCTAGATAGTGACTATATAATCATTACCCCAGCTGGTTAATATTTTTAGAAATAAGGGCTTTAATAACTTAAGCATTTTTTTCTCTCCCAAGCACCTGCAAACCAAAAAGATAATACCTGCTTTACTCTCCAGTTTTGTTAGCAATTTTATCCTGTTCTTTGTTGACTTTGTACAGCTTTTAGAGCTTAGAAATAAACTAGAATAGAAGTTTGTAGTTGTAAGATCACCGCATTCTCTTATTTACTTTATTTTAGAAATCAAGAGAATTCCAAATTAAGTTTTAAGTTTAAGAATCGGCTGAGACATCTGTATCTGGCTTACTATCAAAATTTGTATTATTTACCTCTTAAGATTGGCTCGCTTATTCTACTTAGCCTGTAAATATCTAAGAAGTGCACTACTTTCACAAGACTTGGTGGGCAAGAGGGCCAAGACCCCAGACATGGCAATACGTATTTGGCTTAAATTCACCGCTAACCACACACCTCATGGCCACAACACCACCCACCACGAGACAGTTGACATTCCAGCACTTTTGCCCATTTCCCCGAGAGAATCACGAACCTCTACGAGCTTATACCCTTCATTATTTATTCCGATTTTGTTGGTTCTACTTAATTAAATATTTCGAAATTCGAAATCCAAATTTTAGATTGGCATCAAGAAATTACTACTAATTGGCTGCGATTTTGATACTTAACTTTTGTTATGGCTACTAATAGATAGCATTGTTTTGTTACATTTATTACCTAATAGTTAATACTCAGACAGTCGAACTTCCAGGACTTGGTCTTGGGTTTATAAGCAGAAACTGAGCTCAGTCGAGTGAGAGATCAGTGAAAATCTAACTCGAAATAATATTAATATTATTAATATTATTAATTAGTTTAGTTTTTAGTTCAAGCCAAGGAAGTTCGACTGTGTTTCTGCCTTGGAATGATTATTTATGTAGATGCCACCTTGTTTATTTTGCTGCTGAGTTTGGCCTTTTTTTTGGATGAGAGCTCCACCCCCGGGTGGTGCCCCCTTGGCCTAATCTTACCGATCTTCCCCTCTCTCGAATCAAACCCCAGATCCACCCACAGGGACGAGTTCGGGACCCAGCGCGTCTACAAGAAGACCTCGCCCAACTGCGTCCTGACCCTGTATCTGCCCACCCGGGAGATCACGCTCACCGGCAACAATCCCTCCGTGCTGCGCGGCATCGTCTACGTGGACCCCAAGGCCATCCAGGGATATCGCGTATACGCCCAGCTGACGCTCACGTTCCGGTGAGATTGCCCATACTCCCCATTGCCCACAAGAGCAGAGAGCAGAGAGTTACTCACCTGCTCTCTTTCCTCTCTCCTCTCTCCTCTCCCATTTGCCATTCCAGGTACGGCCGAGAGGACGAGGAGGTAATGGGCCTGCGGTTCTGCAACGAGGCCATCATGTCGCTGCACCAGATCTGGCCGCGCCTCGAGGAGCCCACCCCGGAGTCGCTCAGTCCCCTGCAGGTAATCATAGTGATTGGAATTATGCATGGCCCCGGCACCGAAGTCAAGGTCCTGCATCCTTGGCCACCAGCAGCTGTCCAACTTTCGGCAGCGGCATTAACAATTGAGCAGGTTGCCAGAGCTCTGAGCCCTGCCATCCTGACCATAAATAATTGGCAAGTTTGCCGAGCTTTGCCACGCCATCTCCTGCCGAGGAGCGCGTGGCCCAGTTGGGGAGCCTCTGGAACTCCACCTGGCCACCACACAGTTCCCAGCTTAGCTGAGCTTTAATGTTGACAGTCGAGGGAATTATAGTCTCAGGTTCAATTATGCATATATATATACTATATGGCATCAATTGGGGAGTCTGGATTTATAGCTTCGACTTAGGGGCTATTTTTAGAGAGAGAAATATATATAGATTAGTTTATAGAAAGACACACCCATCTTAGAAAGGAAAAAGGCTTTAATAAACCCAAAACAAGTATTAAGCAGCAGGTACTATTGAATTTTAGCTTTGTTCTGCTTTTGCCAAGCGAAATAAATTTAAAAAAAAATGCACAAAAAATTAAATCCTCAAATAATGCACTCACAATTCCCCTGTTTTTTCAAGAGAGTTTTGATTTCAATACAAAAAAATCACAATTGCATAATCAGCACTAATTAATAAGCATTAATTAACAGCATCGCTTTCAGTATATTCAAAACAGAACTCGGCTTTATTTTTAAGCCAATTTATTATAGTTTTTCGTCCTTACCTCAGGCCAATGACGAACTGACTGATGATGCTTCTGCGACTAGGAGACCCCGACTAAGTCCTTAAGCCACTCGAGGTAGCAGCCTCTGAGATTTTTATGACTCCGGACAGCTCACGTGCGTCCTGCCAGTGAAATAAATGTGTGTGTGCGGCCTGGGGTTGCTGGGAATCCTGGGAATCCTCCGAGTTCGATGCACTTAAACCAATTGAAAATCAATTTAATTTAGCTAAAAGCCAAACAAATGTTTGCCATTGCTCTCGAAATTCCAGGGATCTTGTTTTGGGTCGGCTTCTGGCAGGGACACCCCCCGGAGCTGGCCAGAAACTTTTGAATTCAACTTTTCGCATTTTTATTAAATTTGACAAGGAATAATTTATTTGCCTGCCGACACGAAGCAGGGACACGGGCACAAGGATGGCACCCGAATTCGGTTAGCCAAAAGTCCTGCATTATGGACTCGCTGGCAACCGTATCCGTTTAGGGTCCTCACAGGACTCACCCGGGCACTGGGAGCTGGGAGCTGAGAGCTGGGAAGGGGCGCACGCATAATTAAATAAATTTGATTTTAATAACTTGCCCGGCGACAAGAGCTGCCTGGCCAAGATGAAGCCCGAGGGCCAGGACGAAAATAGGCCTCGGCAAACAGAACTGATTGCTTGCTTAGAGGAAATGATGCACTGGCAGAAAGTGGGTGTAAGTTGGGGGACCAAGTAGCAGATAGATCTTGATAAGTAACTACGTTTTATGTGATAGTTTCAGGGAACTCCTTGGGACTGTAACTCCTCTATAAGCTCAGTGTATCCTTACATATATATGTATCTATATAGCAGGAAAAGGAACAACTTGTTGCGGAATCAGGCCGTGGTATATATTTGATAGATTGAGTGGGGCCGAGCAAAGAGATTCGCCAGCGATTGATTATAAGTTGAGGGGAGGCTGGAGGCTGGAGGCTGCCAGGACAACGCCCAAGCCTGGCAGGAGGTGTCAGGCTCGAGGGTAAGGGTCACCGGATACGGCTCAAGTATGACAGGACTATCGGATGATGGTGAGGCTCACGCATCTGAAATGATTGTTCCAGAGTCCGGACTCTGTCCACTCACTTGCTCACTGGCCTCCCGACGCTTAAATCCCATAATCATCAGGCTGAGGCTGAGTCCTGGCCAAGTCCTTGCCGTTGTCCCAGGCAACCTTGGTACAAGGATGCGTATACCACACGAAATCAGGGTGAGCCTTAAGAGCTAGGATAATCATTGGGAAAAACACATTCCTGCAAGCACCAAAACTTAGAGAGTTGTATATATATTTAGCCAGCAAGGACTCTAGTTGTTTTTAGCATTTCGAAATACTTTTATTAGAAGAAGAAGGTCCACTTGAAGGCACCTGTGTACATCAGTATGTACGAATATGTACGTATGCTTGTGCAGACAGATGTGCGTAATCAAATGCAAATGAAATGCCGGGCAATAACACAGGATCCGAACCCGAATCGGAGTCGGCAGCAGACAAGGAGCCGCCCACAATTTTATTTTCGCTTTGTTTTGAGCCTCAACAACAAGGCCGTAATGCATAATTAAAGCGATAAATAAATAAACATATCCGATTCGGCCTCGGTTCGCCGGCATTTTCTGTAACTGAGGCAATTAGGGAGTCCTGGCTCCCGCTGCTGCTCCTGCTCCTGCTCCTGCGAGAATCAATCAAAATGCTAAGCCGGCATCCGGATCCTCCCCTCTCTCTCTCTCTCTGTCTTGCAGGAGGCCCTGATGAAGCGTCTGGGCGACGGCGCCCATCCCTTCACCCTCTCGCTCTCCGCCCACGCCCCGCCCAGCGTGCAGCTGGTCCCGGCCAAGCGCTACTACGGAGCTCCGATCGGCACCAGCTACGACGTCCGCTGCTTCATTGGTAAGTCCTTGCATCCAGGCATCCAGGAGGGGTCCAGGATGCGGCTGGGGAACTTACTTACTTAGCAGTGGGTTTGGGTCGGGAAGGGTACTAGATACAAGTTCGGGAGAGGGAATCTTTTACTTAAGTTACTTAATTCCTATATACAAGTTCAGGAGAAGGAATCTTTTACTTAACTTGCTTAATTTATTTATTTAATATTTCTTTTCAATAAATGAGGGCTCAAGATACAAGTTCAGGAGAGGAAATCTTTTACTTAACTTGCTTAATTTATTTATTTAATATTTATTTTCAATAAATGAAGGTCCTAGATACAAGTTCAGGAGAGGGAATCTTTTACTTAACTTGCTTAATTTATTTATTTTCAATAAATGAGAGGAGAGGGAATCTTTTATTTAACTTGCTTAATTTATTTATTTAATATTTATTTTCCATAAAAGAGGTTTTTATTTAAGGTTTCAACTAAGAGCTGCAGCAAAATTACCTAAATTTAATTAAACACATTTAAATAATATATTTTAGTAAGAGTTTATTAAATGTTATCATGTTTTCCATGAAATAATATAGTATTAATGAAGGCACTTTTAGTTTTTGAATAATACTTGCCTTGAAATTAGGTCCTTGGCTGACTTTAAATGTAACTTCATTAAAAGGTATTATGTGTTCACAGGACCTGATTTCTTTAAGCTTCCATGTAATTTCTGTTGATTCAAGAACAGCTTTGAAATTGCCGGCAATTTACTTTACTTGAGTTGGGAAAACGTCAGAGGAATTGCTGGAATATAAGAAGTTAAAGTAGGTCAATGCCTGCCCCCTAAATAATAAAAAATGGCAGACCAGCACAGGTTTACAGACAGACAAGGGCACGTGGCCTGGAACTGGGAGTGGGAGTGGGACTAGGAGTGGGACTGGGACTCAGAGTGGGACTAGGACTGGGACTGGGACTGGGACAGTCTGTGCCGGGGAGTGTCTGGGATGGACTCCACCTGAAGCCCACTCACCTACACTCGCACTCCCCATCGACCGAGTCCTGGAATCTCCTCCAGTCGAGTGGCGGCCGTGACTGTGACTGCGACAATCAGCACGGGTGTCCTGGTGCCCAGCTATGTGTGTGTGTGTGTAAATACCTATACATCCGCCCGTCCGTCAGCTGACACGCCCACTTGGCCCGCGAGTCCTTCGTCCTGTTGACGTCAGCCAGGGAGGAGATTGTGATTGATTTTCGCAACGTTCCACTCGCCTTTTGTTTTATTTTTGTAAGCCTCCCCCAGTTTCCCTTTATTTGCAATCAAACACCTAAAACTGAAAATACTTTTGGGCATTGCACATCCCTTGGTGTCCTTCATTTAGTTTATATTTTATATAACTTCAAGTGAGACTGCTCTGTTTTAAAGTCTCTGAAAGATTTACTTACTCAGTTACTTAACTTCTTGTTTAAGTATAGCTTTGCTCATACTCCCAATTAAAGCTTAACAAGTGCTTTAGGTGTGAGCTTAATTCGAACTCCTTTCAAAGGACCCTGAGTACCAGGAAATCGATAGTCCTGAGCCCTCGTGTTGAGCGTTATTACTTGCTTTATTTTCCCATTTTTTGCCCTGCTCCTTACTCTGCTTTCTCCGTGCTTTTTTTTTCGAGGACTCGCGTGCGAGAGTGGAGAGTGTTCCCAAAGTGGACAGCGAAAATTAATAACAAAAAATAAAATCAATATTAAATGATTTCACGATTCCGATTGGGATTGGGATTGGGATTGGGCTTGGGATTGATATTGTTTCAGTTGGTCCGAGTCCTGAGGCAGCTGGCGATATGCAATATCCTGTTAAATGAAAGTGTGCGACTTGGCCACAGCCGCCGGCCAAGACGGTGCTTGGTCCTCGTCCTGTCACTCCTTCAATTGTCGCATCCTAGCATGCAAAGCTCCTTGCTCCCCCTGTGGTTGCCCCGAGCCAAGCACGCAGGTCCTGCCGCTCCTCCTCCCTAATTACACGCTATCAGGCAGCTTGGGGCAGCCTCTGGCAGCAGGACGAAGACGCGCTGGTCTCAAGGACACTCCCCACTTGGGGAGCCACTTTAACTACAGATTTGGGGGACTTGGCTTTAAATAATCCATTGTGTGGTCCGTTTCCAGTGGAGTGACTTGATATTTAATGGGAACTTATAGTATATATCGGGTGATACACAGCTCAGCTTTGAACTTAAATGCCATTTTCATGATCGCACACCCCTCACCATCCCGTATCGTTCGAATCGCCCCCGTATCCGATCCCATAGACCCCCTTAGCGAGGACGATGCCATATGAGCCGCAGCCCCCAAGATCAGGCTGAGGCGTCCCAATCTGCTGGCCAGGAGGGCCCGCGACCTCATAGGCCGCAACTGCTGTACCTGTATGTGCACGACCCCCGCAGGTAAGCAGGTTGGCGGCCGGAAGTGGATGTGAATGTGGATGTCGTCCAGCTGGGTCAGATCTCTGGATGTCGTGATCTTGTTGCCGTATCCGTATCCGTTTCCGTTTCCGTTTCGGTTTCTGTGTGTGACTTGCCAACTCCATTTCCGTTTCTGTGTGACCTGCCAACTCCATTTCCGTTTCTGTATGACTTGCCAACTCCATTTCCGTTCCGTTTTGCATTCCTGGTGTTGTAGCTTGCTCTCTGTCTCCCACTCTCTCTGTGTGTGTGTGTGTCCTGCTCCTGCCGTTGTTGTGATTTATCTCCTTGATGTTGATAGCTCCCCCACTCCCGATCTCCATCCTCCATCCTCCATCCCTCATCTTTCCATCTCACTCACTGTTCCTTTCGCCATTTCTAAGTGTTCCATTTCGATTTGATCCGTGTAACATAAGCCGCCTGGGGACTGTTCCTATATTACGTAGTTCCCTCCCCAGTAATGACTCCCCCCCCCAAGTAATCAATGTGTGCGTAGTATAAGAAGAGCCTCCAAGTAGCCGCCTGCCTGCCTGAGGCAAGATCAAGGATAAAACCAACTCGCATTCATTATCATTTGGCATTCGGACGATCCACGGACTTGACTACAATTAAAAATTGAAGCACACAAAATTAAGACCTGCCTTGAGGAGGATACGCAATGGAGATCCTTTGAGACCAAAGCTTAGCGAGTGTCGGCGGCAGCGGCTAAAAGGACTCCTCAGGGGACGCCATTACTAATTCCAAGCTCTCTCTCTCTCTTTCTCTGTCTTCCTACCTCCTTACTTCTCCTTTGATCCTTCAGCGGACAAGACCGACGAGAAGTTCCATCGCCGCGCCTCCGTCAAGATGGGGGTCAGGGTCATCTATCGCACGGACGTCTTCAACCAGAGCCTGGCCCCGGAGCACTTTGCCGCCTTCGCCGGCGGCCAGCATGGCGCCCAGTCGCCGCCGGCCAGCTCCACGCCCCCCACCAGCTGCGAAGGAGGCGGCGGCGACCAGCAGCAGCAGCAGCAGCAGTCCTGCAGCCCCGGCCATCCCTGCAACCATCCCCACTCCCACTCGCAGCCCTCCAGCGGATCGAAGCAGAAGTCCAAATCCGAGCGCGGCGACTCCTTCCCGAAGCTGCGCCTCTCCCCGAAGTCCTTCCGCTTCAGCGGCCGCTTCGGGCGCAGCAAGAGCGAGATCGAGAAGTGCCCCAACGATCCCTTTCACAACTACAGCAAGTCCTTCCAGGAGGTGAGTGTCCATAGTGCACATAATCCCCACCCCGTCTGACCTTGGTTCCTTGCAGCACTGTGACAGCATGTTGCCGCCACACACCGGGGCCGGGGTCACCGGCGGCATTGGCAGCGTCAGCGTGGGTCCTTGCGGCGGACCACAGGGCTCCGTGGACAAGCCCTTCCTGCTCCACGACGGACGCGTGGGCCTCAAGGCCAGCCTGGACAAGGGCTGGTACACCCACGGCGAGGACGTCAACGTAACCGTCCAGATACGCAACGACAGCCGCAAGACGGTCCGCAAAGTGCGGGTAAGTGCTGAAGCCCCAGGATGAGGCATCCTTGCTGCCCTTCTCCTTGCCACTTCTAAGCCACAACCACTCTGACCCGAGTCCTTGCTCAACAATGTTGTTCCTGGCTTGGGCTGTGAATGCACATATAACTCATACGCCACGTGGAGCTGCAGAGCTGGCAAACTGTTGCTCCTTGATGCAGGTTTGTCCTGTGTGGGTGCCAGGAGATAGGACTCCTATCCTCTCTATGAACCCCAAGATCAGGCACTTAAGCAGCAGGCTCAAAAGCTTGATAATTAATTCAAGTATTACCTAATCAAGGGTTCCCAGGCCTTATTTGGGGGAGCAGAACAGAGGCCTCTCTAATAAGCTTCTCTGCGAAACATAGGCTCATTAGCCGGCTTACTAATCGTACTTAAAATCATCGAACATCAGGCTCTGGCTCCAATGCAGGAACCCAGTTGGGGGGCAGTTTTGGAGCTCAAATTTCCACAGCACAAAGGGAAGTAATCCCTGGCCAATCATCACGAGAGACAGAACAACAATGCACGCTGCCAATCAGAGGCAGTGCAGCGACTTGCATCCTTCCAGTTCCAGTTCCTTCCTGAAGTCCTGGGTAATGCGTTTATTTGCCAATAGAACAAACAATGGAATTTGCAGTTGGTGATGCGAAATTACCTCGTATTAGGCTAATAATTGACTCCGACCAAGGACTCAGGAGGAGGAGGAGGAGCACTCCCTGTTATCCCAGTTATGTGCATTGTCCTGGGGAGGCACATAAGCTGCTTGCAGCACAAGGACTCCCTCGCTGCTCGTAGTTATGACGGTTAATCAAAGCCATCCAGATGGGAGGTGGGACTTGCCATTGTCTACTGGACTACAGCTGTTAAGTCAATTACCAAAGATAATTTCAAATTAATGCTTGCCTAGTCGTTAACAATGCCCCATTTCCGGGGAATCTGGAATCCGGACTGGCAGCTTAATCGCCTGGGGAAAGTGCAGGATTACGCAGCTGCCAGGTGTCCACTGGCAGGACATATGGAGGCATCCCTCGTACAGTTGATTCCTTGAGCACTCAGCAGAAAAAGAGAGAAAGGACATGCAAATGTGTGCAATCTCCCGTGTCCTGCAGCGGCACAAGAAGCGGAGGCTGGCAGGAGACTCGACTCGGTTGAAGTGAAAATTGTGTTTATACATTTTATGGGCCTGGCTTCCCCCCTCAGCTCAGCCCGGCTCAGCTCGGCTCTTGCCTCGGCTCTGTTTTTATTGCGCCCCAAAGGCCGCTTCCTCTGTGCTCAGCCAGTCCTTGCACAGCTCCAGCTCCGGCTCCATGGCTCCATGGCTCCATGGCTCCATCGCCCCAAGGCCATTTCGTATTTACAGGCAAATGGGACGCACAAAGGTGTGCCACAGTTTCGCACTGCGCCTGGCTTTGACTAATCCCCAAAGTCTCCCTCCCCGCCGCCTCCCGCGGTTATCCTTTTTCCGAATTTCCCAGCTCGCATTGTCAACCCCCTGCCAGGATATGCTCTCCTGGCTGTCTGCAGTTCCCACGAAAACGTTGGCAAATCCAAACCGAAATCGTGGTCAGCAGTGCCAGGATTAAGGTTGGCAGGTTAACGTAACCGCTGGACACGTTCCGCGTTACGCAAGCGCTGGTTACTATAGCCGCAGCCACACGAAATAATCTGATTCACACTATATAGCCACTTTTAGATATATCTTCTGGTCTCAGTAGCTCAAAGTTCAGTCCAAGTGGACGGAAGTATTCTAAAACGGAAGTTAAAGCTGAGGCTGGGGTCTTAGTTAAGAGCTTCCGCTTTGGCAACATTCATTCAAGCTGCTTCAGCTGGCTCTGTGAGTAATTTCGGAAATATATTATATATATTTAATATATATAATATATATAATATATATATAATACACTTAACCAGTAGATAAGCCAAAGGTCAAGATCCTGGTCTCCATTTAAGCAAGATATATGAGAAGGCTAACAGTTAGTAAGAGCTCCCAATTAGTGTGAACTCACCTGACTCTATTTTTCTTAACTGCCCGCAAGTACTTGGCCCTAAGTAACTTTTTCTGGCTTTAATTAACTTGGCTCGCATTAACCACTTTTTTTGGTGGCTGCATGTAGCCTGGCTGTGCCCACAAGTTGTGTGGCTCCATTTAATTACGCACCGGATATTACGCATACGCGATGGGGGACAAGGTTAGAGGAGTCGAGGAACTCGAGGCCAATGCAAAATGCATAAGGCAAACACACAACTCAGGCCTGACAGGAGACAATCGAATCGAATCGAATTGAATCGAATCGAATGGAATCGAATCCTGGCGGCAGCTGGGGTAGAAGGTGAGTCCTGGCTGGAAGGACTTGGGTGCGCAGTGTGGAAAATGCTTTATGGTGCCGCCGCATCAAATGTTATTGTTTATTTTTATTGTAGCTGCAGCATTGTTCGCCGCTGAAGGGAGGGGGAGAGGCCAAGGAGCAGCAGGACCAGAGAGAGTCCTCGACAGATGCAAGTTATGACATTTACACATGGCAGCGACTTGTCCGGGGGAGTGAATAACAATAACAATCCGCAAACTATGTATCAATCATGCAGGGTGACTTTAAAGCGAGCCACAAGGACGAGGCACTGGCTCCTTGGTCCCAGCGAAGGAGATTAATTATAAATAAGGGGGATATAACAGCGAGGTTTAGTTGCAACTAGAAGGGGTTAGTCTTTATAAACAAAAAAGTGGTTTATGGGTTTACATTTTACCCAAAAATCCCATTGAAAACTCAATTTAAAAAAGGAAACAACACAAGTTGTGCTGTCACAACTAAAACAAGTGCCATAATTTCATTGAACTTCAGCCACAAATAGTTTTCCAATCGATTCGTATTCTGTATTTGCATCTGTTGATTTTACTATTTTCCTGGGCAACTTTTATTGCTGGAAAACTAAAAGGACATCTGGCCTGCATAATTAATAGAGACTCTCTCTGGGGGGGGACCTCCCTCCTCTTTTGTCAACTGCAATGCCTCGACATTGTTTTTTAGCTGTAAATAACAGCCGTTGTCCTTTCTCGTCCTTGTCCATTTGTGACAAGTTGCTGCCATCTCTTATTCAGTCGCATAATTCGATTTGATTTGATGGCTCCACCTCCTGCCGGCATTTATATTTATTTTATTTTTTACTTCGCTGCGGGCCCGGCTTTCTTTATTTTCATCATGCACTTTGCGCCTTATTAAATATGTATATTTTTGTGTGTGTGCCGAGATTGCTTTGTACTTTTTTTCCCTGTCAGCAAAGCTCCAAAGTCACCCAAGAAATGTCAAAAGTTTCCAGAGCGGCTCCTGGGCGGGCAGGGGCCCAGCAACAAGTCCACTCTGTCAGCCAAAAGGCAGTCCTGGCCCAGGGACTCCTGGCCAATTGAAACTCCCGCAAGTGTCGCACAAAAGGGAGCCTTTTTAAAGGGTCCAAAGATATGCACTTGTCAAAAATATTCCTTGAGAAGTTAAAGGTTTCTTTTCTATAGATTCTATAGATTTCTTATACCTAATTCCTTTCCTTCTTTTCCATATTTAAAGTAGACTTATTGTTAATTTGTACAGCTTTTGTAAGAAGCATATTTAAGGCGTGACATTACCTTAAAAAACCAATACTTTCCTAGTCGGAAATGTACTATTATCAGGTTTATTAGAGTGGAAATAACTACTCAAAATATATAGAAAAATCTATAATAATAAGTATAACTTCCTGTTTCTCAGTGCAACTGATCAAGAGGTCCTTGGTGGACATTTAAGGCATTCTAGTACAGGGAAGTGAATGGAACTCTGAATTGAAACAGTCGATGAAAGATTTTGATTGCTCATTTCGATTGGGGACCAGTTGGTGGGCCAGTTTGGCCAGAACCCTGCTCTCCCCGGGACCCAAGGCGTAACTCAGATTAGATCTGTGGCTGGACTAACCGCAGGCCAGAGAGACGAGGACGAGGACGAGGACGAGGACAAGGACGAGGAAGCCGTCGCGGAAGCGGAACCCTGAGTTGTGGCAGGGGACGGAGTGAAATGGAATGGAATGGCAAGGACTGGCATTTAGTCCTTTGAAGTCCTCACAAGGCAGGCACGTGGAGGAACTCTAGCTGTCTCTCTGAGAACTCCAGCACCTGCCCCGAGTCCCTGTGCCTGAGTCTGGGGATAAGCCGGGATCCTTCCGAAAGCCAGACCCGCGACTCCACAAAAGCCGTGATTAGCGAGCATGTGCATATGCCCACATATATATATATATATATATATATATATATGCAGGCTACATTCAAGAGCTCAGAGAGGCATTAAATACGTTCTCCTCGCCTAACTGTATTCATAAAGCTGATCTCTTTAAAGCCAATATTCCCAGAGACTCGAATTTTATTGGCAAATCAGAGAATAATAATCATAACTTGGCCAAAACAGCCTCGATTTCAAATCGGAAACCATTTCAGTGCTAGTTTTTATTTGGATAATTAATCCGCATTTCAAATTTAGGAATTAACAAAAATAAATTTTTTGTCAATTTTTGACAATTTTAATGATGTAACCCCTTATAATTTTTTTAAAAATCGACAAAAAATTTTTTTCTTTGTTTTTCCCATATTTAATTTTTAAATAATTAAGAATTTAATGGCGAATCGGACAGTATACGGCATTTGGCTGTCATTCCATTTTTGGCCAAAATATGCTGTTAGGAAGATACGTATTTTTGGGTCTGAAAATAGGTTCTTTATTCCCTAATTTGTGGGACAAATAAGTGTTAAAAATATTCATAACAAAGCCAAAACAACCTCAATTTCAAATCGGAAAGCGGTTCTATATTAGTTTTTATTTAGTTAAGTAATCTGCATACTGAGTTTGGAAATTTAAAGTAATAAAATTTTTATCAATTTTTGACAATTTTAATGATGTAACCCCTTATCAAATTTTAAAAAATTGGCAAAAATTTTTTTTCTTTGTTTTTTAAATATTTTACGGTTAAACAATTAATATTTTAATTGCGAATCGAACGATATATGACATTTGGCTATCACTTGAATTTTAGCCAAAATATGATCATTTTTCGGTCTTTAAATCGGTACTTTTATAGGGTATATATAGGCAGATTGTAATTTCTCATATCGATTGGAATGAAATACTAGGCGAGTAGAAATGGCAACTGGTATTTTAATGATGTTTGTTGTCTTATTTTGTTCAGTAATTCAGTGTGAAATAAACTCCCAGGTCTTCCTTATGCGGATTTAACAGATATATATATATGTTTCTAATAAAGCTAGAGCTTAATTTGGAGACATCCTTGACTGCCTTTCCGTGAATAATTGAATGAGATATCATTTAAGACTGAGACTGAGTTTACCGCGAGTTGTGAGGACCTCGGGAAAGTAACAAAGAAAGCTGCTCCACCTTAATTTAATTTATTTTATGCTTGATTTACATTCACAAATTCCATAAATACCAGTCTAGAGCTAAGCCCACTCCGGGAATCATATATAAAATCAATGCCAAGTCCCTGCGTGGAAACCAGGACAGAATCAGGATACATGGCTATGTGGCTTTTTTCGAGGGCTAAATTGCACGTAAATGGCAGTGACAGCAGGTCACCCGCCAGAAGTCGACGGTGACGGGGCCACGTCAATAAATGACGGCAATCCTGGGTTTAATTTGTTATTTCCCCCCGATTCTCCCCTGGATTTCCTGCACGGCCACGTGAAGGTCCGGTAATTGAGTGCATTATCGTCGATTGGCCAGAGACATTCTGGCCGAGGCCATAAAATAATGTTCGACATCGTTTGCGCTTATCCTGAAACAAACAGGACCCAAGGGGACCAGAGCAGATGGGATTTCGGGACATTATACGACGCTGCATGATGCTCTGTTTTGGCCAGGAGGAGGCTGGCTTTCTGGTCTTTATATGGATACAAGCTATAAGATATAAGAGGGATCTTTAGCATTTCCTTAAACAAAAGCTTAATTAAACTACAAATTATATGCTCACCTTCAATATATTCCTGGAAAGTTATTTATGCGACGCTTCCATGATGCTCTGTATTTTTTTGGCCAGGAAGAGGCTGACTTTCTGGCCTATATGTGGGTAGAAGTTATAAGATATAAGAGGGATCTTTAGCATATCCTTAAACAAAAGCAATTAAACTACAAATTATATTCTCACCTTGAATATATTCCTGGAAAGTCATTTTTGTATTTTTTTGGCCAGGAGGAGGCTGACTTTCTGGCCTATATGTGGGTAGAAGTTATAAGATATAAGAGGGATCTTTAGCATTTCCTTAAACAAAAGCTTAATTAAACTACAAATTATATGCTCACCTTTAATATATTCCTGGAAAGTCATGATACTCTGTATTTTTTGGGCCAGGAGGAAGCTGACTTCTGGCCTATATGTGGGTAGAAGTTAAAAGATATAAGAGGAATTTCCTTGAATAAAATCTTAATTAAACTACAAATTATATTCTCACCTTGAATATATTCCTGGAAAGTCATTTATACGACGCTTGCATGCTGCTCTGTATTTTTTTGGCCAAGAGGAGGCTGACTTTCTGGCTTATATGTGGGTAGAAGTTATAAGATATAAGAGGGATCTTTAGCATATTAAAATATATAAACAAAAGCTAAATTAAACTACAAATTATATTCTCACCTTCAATATATTCCTGGAAAGTCATGATGCTCTGTATTTTTTTGGCCAGCAGGAGGCTGACTTTCTGACCTATATATGGATACAAGTTATAAGATATAAGAGGGATCTTCAGCATATCCTTAAACAAAAGCTTAATTAAACTACAAATTATATTCCCACCTTCCATATATTCCTGGAAAGTTTTTTATACGACGCTTGCATGATGCTCTGTATTTTTTTGGCCAAAAGGAGGCTGACTTTCTGGCCTATATATGGATACAAGCTATAAGATATAAGAGGAATTTCCTTAAACAAAATCTTAATTAAACTACAAATTATATTCTCACCTTCAATATATTCCTGGAAAGTCATTTTTTTTAATAACAAACAAGCCCAAGAAGCCGCCTAAAGTGTCCGGGCTTAAAGGGTGTCCGCTTTAAGCCGCTGCCCACTCGATGCCCCCTGTGGTGTGGACCTGGGCTGGGCTGGGAGCTGGACCCGAAGGTGGAGCCTTGGGTGGCGGACATTAACCGCAAGGCCACTTCAAATGGTGGCCTGACCTTTCTGCTTCACACACACAGCCACACAACCACACAGCCACACCTTCCTGTGTCTCTGGGGGATTCCCCGCTCAGTTCATTTCGCTCCTAACTCAAGCCCTTCTGTTTGTCCTCCCGGGAACTCCTTGCGGAACCCCCTAGGTCTGCGCCATCCAGCACGTGGACGTGTGCATGTTCAACAATGGAAAGTTCAAGAACGTGGTCGCCGACTCGGACAACATCACGCCGCCGGTGGACAGGACAGTGGCCCCCGGGGCCTCGCTGAACACCGTGGTGAAGCTACGGCCGCAGCGCGGTCCCACCAAGAACTGGATCGCACTGGAGGACACACTGCAGCGGAGCACGGAGCCCGAGGAGATCACCGGGGCCATTGCCGCCTCGGCCATACGCTCGCCGCACTTTGTATTCCAGAATGCCCAGCTGCTCGGAGGCCATCCGCTGGCCAGTCCCGGCATGGTCACCGCCCATCCGCACCAGTACCAGGTGCCGACGTGCCAGCAGATCCAGTCGGCCCATCCCTCCGCCGTGGCAAACTCCGGAGCTGCCGGCAGCGAGGAGCGGAATGTCTTCGCCATCTACGTCTCCTACTACGTCAAGGTGAAGCTCACCCTCAGTGGGATGGGCGGCGAGCTGTCGCTGAAGCTGCCCTTCGTCCTCGTCCATGTGGATGAGACCAAGCGGCCCGGCTTCGCCTCAGCCACGATGGGTGAGCTGCGCCTGGAGATGGAGCGCCTGGCTCTGCAGGATGTGCCCGTTGGCCGGCGCAACGGGCGGCGGCAGGCCGCCTCCAATGCCGCCGAGATTGGCGACGGACCCTCCACCAGTGCCGCCGCCGCCGCTGCCGCTGCTGCAGCAGCATCCCAGGCCCAAAGTGCTTCGCAGCTGGACAGGATCGAGGCGGCGGGCGAGGAGTTCAACATACGGGTGCCGGTGCCGGTGGCAGTGGCGGGGCCGAAGAATGAGTTCCACAAGCGCCGCTTGCAGCGCAGCGAGACCCTGGCCCGCGATCTCGAGGAGCAGAGCTCCGCCGCCGAGGAGGGCGATGGGGACGAGGAGGGGGAGGAGCACATTGTCCAGATCCACCTGGAGCAGGTGTCCCCCGACCGCGACGAGCAGCGGGAGCAGCGGGAGGAGCCCGAGGGCCGGGCCCGCGCCCCCGGAGCCGAGACGGGCGCGGTGCCCAAGTCAACGAATGTGTGATTCTGATTGTGGTCCCAGATGTTTGCCAAGCGCAAGAGGAAGCCCTAGAGGAGGCAGGAGGAGTCGCTGGGAAGCCGAGGACACACTATCCCCAGTTCAGAGTATAGAGTTCAGAGTCCCGAGTTCCGAGTCCCGAGTTTCGAGTCCCGAGTCCCGAGTTCCGAGTTCTGAGTTCAGAATCCCGCATCCCATGATCCCTAATATAGTTTGTAGTCCAGGATTCTCCCTTGTTCCCGAATCAATGATCCCACCTCCTCGTATTATTTGTGCTTCTCCAGATCGATTCCTGACTGCATCCCGATCTGGTAGCTTGTTTCCTGGACACCTGTACACACTATCAAGATTAAGATATAGATTGTAAGAAGCCAGAGATAGGTACATCTCCCTTACTGTATTTGTCGCCAGGGTAACCAAGAAGTGTCTGGTCTATCCGTGGAACAGCTCGCTCTGGGCCGGAAGCGGAAGCCAGGCGGAGTAGCTAACACTTGAGTGTACATTTAAACGAAAACGTTTCAGTTCCGGTTTCACAAGTCACAAGTTAGATGGCAGGATATATGATATAAGGCATGGGGTCAGGGTCAGGAGTGGGTACAAGTACAAGTCGGGTGAAAGGAGATCCTGAGCACACGAAGGTTTCCAGGCAGGAGCAGGATGAGGATGAGTGACTAGCGAGTCCAGGGATGGGGATTGGAAGGCTTTGATGTACTAGTTAGCTTATGGCATATTCCCTAGGAATCAGACAATGAATTAAGGGTGAAATTTTTGCAGATCGACAGCGCAAGGAGTTGAAGTTGAACTTGAGGCCGAGCTAGATGTATTCACTAGAGAGTAAGGTTTATCATTTGATATTAGCCATGCAATGCGTTGAAATTGATGATATTGACGATGATGTTAGGGGGTTACTAGCTCTGGATTGAGGAGGGGACCCAGAGACACATCCAATTATATTTACCTAGATCCTAAGTGAGTGTGAGTCCATTGTGCATGTACAACTACAACTACTCGATGTGTCGACACCCCTAGGGTTACTCGCCTAATTAATCGCATATATACACACATATACTATATATCTACGCATATTAATGTTTGATGTGTGTTTACAGCCGACAATGAAACCCTACAGAGGCCAAAGGGCAACACACACTAGACACAACACACTGTACACCATATAGAACGTAGAACCCACGTAGTACTAGCACCCGACTAGGGTATATATTTGTGTGAAAATCTCGTTTCGGTTTCAAACTGACGATGAATGGTGTTTGCCAATCACTTAGCCACACTTATATACACAACGGGGCGCCCCGAGTATTGGTAGTATTAAGTAAACTAGGGAGGGAAGGATAGATATATCCACACCAGACAGCTATAGTTCTTGAGATCGAGAGGCAGTAAGATACGATACGATATCGAAGATTTTTAATGTTAGCCTGTAAGGGAAATATGAATAATGAATATCCACACACAATACAATACAATATACTATTTACAATACCGAGTTATATAGCCGTGTATCTGTGTCTACAATTAATGTGCAACATTGAACTCGTTCCACAATGAATAACAAGAATTTATTGATGTCCAGCGCTGCACCCGATATAGGACGATATTCATAGATATTCGGACACGCAGACCTACTTATAGCTGTATACCTATACCTATAGATATATTATTGATGTCAGTGTGTTGCTTCGACAAGCCAAGCTACTAAAGAACCTACATAAATAAACAAACAAAAAAACATAAGTGTGAAGCGTTTCTATCTGAAGGATACCTAACATATACCTTGGTGTCTTTACAGAGGATACTCCAATCCTGTTTAATCTTTGCCACTCCAGCAGCCTCCTGTCTAGGCCTCCTCCTGTCACCAGGCCACCAGATAGCCACCAGAGCCCCCTGATTGATGACGGATCCTGGCGGGTGGCCGGTGTCCAGTGGGCGGAGTCTGGTGGCAGACAGACCGCACTGGGACATCCGAAAACATAATGAAATAAATGTTAAACATACAATATAACACAAAGAATTGCACTTGTTTTAGTTCCAGGCTGTGGGCTTGGGCTGCCCAGCGGGAGCTGCCAATGATTTGGACCAACCTTGGGGCCAGGCTAGCTGGCCAAAACATGGCTTGGCTTTCGGGCCACTCAGCAGGGAGTCCCCCTTGGGGAGGAACACCCCAATGCCTCCTCCAACGGGCGGCGGTTCTGTTAACGAACAGAGGGCCCCGGATGGAAGCCCAGAGCTTTTCGATTTTCGGAGTAAATGGTTGGGGAAACGGCGCAGCTTTTGGCCAGGACCAGAGCTTGTTTAGACGGAAAGCTGCGGTTAGGGTCAGAGCTAGAGACAAGTAAGTTAAGTATAAAAGGTAAAGCTTTGCAGTTATTATTTGATATTTTTGATATTAAAATAAATACAAGAGCTTAAATATAAATCTAAATAAAAATATAAGTGGAACGTTGCCTTTAAGGGTAGTTGCCAATATAAGAGTACAAAATATACAATATTTTAGGTAGAAAACAAAAAAATAAGAGAATATATCGAGTTTGGAAGCTGACTTTATATAGATATATAGCTGCTCTAGTTGTACTTCGCCTTGGGAAAGTAGTCGGGCAGGAAGACATGCACCAGGATGCCGGTGGTCATCAGGGCGAAGTAGACAATGACAGACATCCACCAGAGGACCTTCTCCCAGGGCCTCTTCTCCAGGTTGCGCAGCACCCCGATCCCCACCAGCAGGCCGGCCACGGCGCCGGACAGATGGGCCACATACCCGATCCGGTCGTACTCGTCGGTCAGGTGATGGTACACCGAGCCACCGAGGTCCACGAGGATGACCACCAGGAAGATGATCAGCTGGGCAATGGCATACTCCATCTCCGAGTAGTTCATGATGATGGTGGCTATGTGGGCGGTGATCAGGGCGTACACTCCGCCCGAGGCGCCCGCCAGGAAGATGCGCGGACTGCTGAGGGAGGTGCCCATGGAGCCGGCCAGGACACCGGCCAGATAGACCAGGGCCACGCGCCACCACTGGTGGACCAGCTCCAGGGCCACGCCCAGAAAGATCTGGAAGATCAGGTTCATCACCAGGTGGCGCAGGCCCACGTGGACGAACATGTAGCTGGCGAAGCGCCAGGCCTCGTACCGCTTGTAGGGATTGTAGATGCACAGCGTCGCCGCCGGCCCACTGACACTCTCACCGATGCTCCCCTCGAAGTCGGGGTCGTCCTGGAAGTGTATGACGTCCACCAGGAAGGCTATGATCTCCACTATCGAAAAGGTGATCATGGTGAGCGGCGGCGGGCAGAGCGACATCTCCCGCTCGTACTCCCCGTCCACCTCGTCCGCCGGCTTCCGCCTCGGCGGCGGCACCACATACCGGCAGTAGCGGGCCACCAACCTCCGCATGATCCACCGGTTCCTCAGGGACATGGCATAGAACTCCTCGAAGTCCAGGCAGCCGTCGTGGTCCTCGTCGCTGCGCCGCATGATCTGCTCCGCCATGTGGGCGGGCATGTCCCGGCACCCCGCGCTGGCTATCAGCGCCTTCAGCTCCGGCGTGCTGATCAGTCCATCCCCGTCGGAGTCGTACCTGTTGAAGATCAGGCGCATCCGACGACGGTCCTCCTGCTCCGCCTGCTCGCTGCCGCCGGTGTCGTTGCCACTCCTCTGGTTGAGCGGCATCTCCTCCATGCAAATGATCTCCGGCGGCACATCGCCATGCTTAGGCTCCAGCGACATTTTTGGCAGAAACTCTGGACGGGATGGGGCAGGAGTTGACACAAACTCTGGACGGGATGAGGCAGTAGTTAGCTGGCAAAGTCGAAAGGGAAATGGTCTTAAAAGAAATCAAAGGTAAACTGGGAAAGCCCCTACAAAATATCATCGATGGCCTGTCATTGGCCAAGAATTTAGGTGATTCATGTACTTTATGGCAATCGGTTATATAGTTCTTTGTTATATTTCATAGCTAATGTATCATCAGGTAAGAAATAAATAAATAATAACAAAACATTGTAATTTCCCGACTGAGAAGAGACTTGAAGATCTAGGTTATTTTTAGAGAGCAAATAAGTATAATGGCTTAGGTCGCGGTTAGTTAGTCACGGGTTACTTTAACTGGCGAATCAACATTTCCTCCATTACCTAACACTTTATTTTTATATCCAATTAGTAACACATTTTTATCCATATTTGTTGACAAATAAAAAAGCTATAATTTCACCACACAAAATAATATATATAAAGAATTTGCATTATATCTCGATGATATTTACTTTAGTGAGGTAGGCTAATGTCTTGGCCTATAGAGCTCACTTGAAGGCCACAGGATCAGATCACAACTGTCTTATTTTAACACAGAAAAGAAATAACTTCTTGAAGTAAATTCTACGAAGCGGGTCTGTTGCGAACCCTTTGACCATTGAAGCCGTAACTACATAATATCGAAACCATTAGACAAAATCAATTACAATTTTTTGCAGCGAGTCATCGGCCGCTGTTTGATTTCCGATAAGATTACGAACTGCCGGCCATAAAATGGGGGAATTAGCCAAATGGGCGAAGCACTCCAGGGAACGACACCACCCACGGAAAGCGCTGAAAACAACTGTTGGCCGCCGCAAACGGTAATCAATGCCAAGTTCACTGTTATTGGGATTTTTGCAAAGCGAGCGAGTGGCTCTCTTAGCTCCTGGGTTCATTCAGTTCATTCAGGTTCTCTACTCCGCTGTTCAGTGATTCACTCCACTTCGCTGTTCATTCACTCAGTGATTCACTTCACTTCGCTGTTCATTCACCCAGTAATTCACTCGACTTCACTATTCACTTGCACAGTGATTCACTCAACTTCGCTGTTGACTTACATAGTGATTCACTTCACTTGCTGTTAACTTGATCAGCTGTTCATTTCTGTATATTATCGTGGTCTTTCCGAACACCTTACAACTTCAAGCTTCAACAAACAAATGTTTTAGTTAATTACGCTTAGCTCTTAATCTACAGCCTCTCTTTATATTTCCATGAATATATTTCGCACGTTCTCTTCGCTTCTCTCCTGTTCACTTACTCAGCGGTTCACTTTGCTCCTCTGTTCATTTACTCAGTGCTTCAGCCTGTGATCCACTGTTCACTTCTCTCTGGATCACTCTTCTCCCATGTTCATTTGTTTGGCAGTTCACTCTTCTTCTGTTAATATTAATCTCTTAATTATAAAATAATAATATAAATAAATAAATAATAATTACAAGTCCCATAATTATTTGGATAAAAAAACCAGACATAAAGTTTTAATTAATTTTTATTTGATTTTTAATAATAAATATATTTATTTGTTATCCGTTTTCTGCTATCATCTCGCATTTTCTCTCTCTCTATTTCTCTGTTACGCCTGGTTTTCCCACTGGTAGTACTTTGTATATCTTTTGTTAATCATATTTATTTAGTTATCTTTACTTGTATGTATACTGGGATGCGGATGCGGATGCGAATGCGGAAGCAGCTCACACACTCCTTCCTTCGGTGTCCTTTTGCTACGACAGGTGACTGGGGGAGAGGGCAGGGACAACAGATCGGAGAGGGGAGAAATCAACCAAGCTCAAATGAGAGAGAAATGCAAAATCGCTTCGCTGTTTGTTTGTTTGTTTGTATGACTTTCTGTTGTGTTATTTGTTATTTGTTTGTAATGCAATTAATTGACTGGTTTGCCGCCCGCGTCCCTCAGTTGAGTTCGAGGGACGCGGGCCACAAGCTACTTGACCCTCTGCTCGTCGCCGCTCTGCCTAGTCGTCACATATAAAATGTATACTGTATATTATATGTATATATATATATATATATTTATGATCTGTATATATAAACCTTTTGTTAGTTTACACTTCGTTATCGTTTGCTTTGTTTTTTTGTTTTTTTTGGGAGGCAAAAAAGGCACTACAATCTAATAAGTTACGACGATGAAAAAATTAGTTTATTCTTTCTCCTCCTGTATATATACCTATATATTTGAAATATATATGTCCTCTCCTCTCAGCTTGTTACTGCTCTACATTCTCTAACGAATTGAGTTTTATAAATAAAACATGCACAAAAAATTGGTGTTTCAAGTACTCGAAGTAATGTTGTTCAAAATTCGTTAAATTTAGTTCATTTTTTGTTGCTTTTCTCTGCCCTTGTTGAAGGTTCCTTTCGCTCTTGCTTTTTGTGTGTGAGAGGCAAGTTAAAGATAGGTCGGATAGTTATAGGTTCTTTCGTAAATAGGTAAAAGTTCAGGCATTGAAAGTAAGCCTCAAATGCTAAATGCCCCTTCAACCAGTTAACAGTTCTCGCCACTTAAACTTAGTACAACGACAAAAAAAAAAGATGTATATGTATATATGTTAAGGATTAATCGGTTTCGCTTGTATATAAATATATAAGGTAGGCAATAAGTTAATTAAACAATCGACACAAAAAGAACATACATATATTTAGATTTATAGATAAATAATAAATAAAATACACACACACAGAGTTGTTAAGCTTAAGACATAGGTTGCTCCGATCTCGCCCTCGATCTATCGTTTTCCTAACTTTTGTTAGACAAATTTGTAATGCGCACTTAGACGTTAAGAGTTGAATCAAAAAACCGATAAACTGTTGCGAATCTCTAAGCTCGGCGCAGCGCCAAAGGTAAAGGTGACGGAGCTAGTCGATGTGGCTCCTCGGATATTCAGATATTCAGCTTTGCCTTTACTTTACTCCTACTTCGTTTTGTTTTCTTTAAGGGGTTGCTTGGTTTCTCTCTGGTAGTTATTTATATATATAAGTATATCGTATATAGTTTACATTAATATGCCTATATATAAATTCATTGCTTAACATCGCTGTACTTTAATTGATTTATTTATCTGCAGTTTGGGGGACGCCTGGGGATGGGTGCTAAGTTTGGACTGGGAGGCAGAGTGCTGATGGTAGCCGCTTTCAGGCCAGGAACCGACTTAGCTACAGATTCTACATCCGAAACTGGGAGAGGGGTTCTATATGAATGCAGATAATGACGGGGGTACACATACATGTTAATATGGATTTGCCCTTGCTCTCTCTTCGCTGTCTCTCCTATTTATATGTATTTATATATATATATATGTATATATATATGTGTGTATCTATATAAAAGTTTATTCTGTTGTTGTTTTCCTTCTTTTTTGTATTTTGTTGTTTTTTTTTCTTTGTTTTGTTTGTTGAACCTTTAAGGAAATGGAAGCGGATGGATATATTATTTCTTCTTGTTGGTCGCCAGCATTGGGGCGCTCCGCTGCGGAGTCGTGGGTCGCGACGAGTTCATTCCACTGTACAGATACTTGGCCTTCTTCTCGGATGGTTTCAGGATCTGCGAAAAAAGAGTAGAAACTGTTTAGTGGCAGGACTAGAGGGCAAACTGCAGAGTAGCCTCACCTGGAATGAGCACATGAGCGTGTCGTCCACGGTCATCATGCCGCCGGCATTGTCGAACTCCCCGCAGTAGTTGGGCGCCGAGAACAACGTGACCAGCTGGCGGCGGGCAAAGAACTCATAGCCATCCTCCACAACCTGGACAAGCACAAAGGATACAGCAAAGGATAAGGCATAATTTCTAGAAAAGGGACTCTCTTGAAACCCACCTGATGCGCACGGCAGATCAAGTCCAGCTCGTGACGGTTCAAGAACTTGGAAACCACATCCACGCCGAAGGTGAAGCTAACCCCGCGATCGTTCTCGCCCCAGCCCTGGACGTCCTTGTCGGGATCACTCCACAGCAGGTCACAGAGCAGGCCGGTGTCCGGCACATCTGTGGGCCGCATCAGGCGGCGGATCTGCTCCATGCCCTGCAGATCGGGACTGAGACCGCCGTGGCAGCAGAAGATCTTCTCGTCGATGATCGCGGCCACTGGCAGACAGTTGAAGCAATCTGTGAAGGTCTTCCACAGCTTGACATTGTAGCGACGCTTGCACTCGTCGTAGAAGCCTGCCAGAGGTATTAATAATTAGATATAGTAATAAATTTATAGTTTATTTTACTCACCATAAATCCTATTAATACTAGCGCACTCGTGGTTGCCGCGCAGCAAGAAGAAGTTCTCCGGATACTTGATCTTGTAGGCCAGCAGCAGGCAGATGGTCTCCAGCGACTGCTTGCCCCGATCGACGTAGTCGCCGAGGAACAAGTAGTTGGCGGCCGGCGGGAAGCCGCCGTACTCGAACAGCCGCAACAGGTCTGTGTACTGGCCGTGGATGTCGCCGCAGATGATCAGCGGCGCCTCCAGCTCCAGCAGTATGGGCTGTTGCAAGAAGATCTCGCGCGACTTCAGGCACAGCCCGCGCACCTCCGCCTCGGTCATCTGCACCTGCTTGCCCGTTCGGCAGCTGCGCACTGCAAGGATCAAGCGATTAGTTATATGTCCCATATTATTAGTTATAGTTCTTAGCCTAGGCACATGGTGGGGGCGGCAGATAGACAGTATAGATACACACACAGTTAACTAGAGCTTAGCCTAGGTTTCGACTTTAGCAGAGGGCCGAGACGCGGACGGGGAGGACAAGACGAGCACGAACTATCGACGCAGACATGAGCAGAGACGATGCCACAGATGTCGGTGTATATATGGGGTTACTGGTGTCTATGGGGCACGATCTCTGGCTTATATATAGGCTACGCGGCTTAGGATGTTGAGAAAGCGCCTTGAGTGCGATCTGGACATGTCATGATCGGGAAATTATTAGTATTACCTTATTATTTAAACCCTATTAGATAAGAAATGTAATAGAAAATAGGATTTTTTTATATATAATTGTATAAACCAAACTTTAAAGCAAAAAAGTTAAAGAAAATAAACACAAAAAAGGAAAAAAACAAATTTATATAAGAAAATAAATTACTTATAAATGGTTATAAGTATACCAGCATGGCTAAAATATGAAATAAATAAATAAAATAAAATTTAAAAAACCATTATAAGCGTTAATGCACGAAAATTTACGAAAATAAATACAAGAAGATAAAAATATAATAGAAAAATGGATTTTTTATATATAATTGTATAAACCAAACTTTAAGCCAAAAAAGTGAAAGAAATTAAACTCAAAAAAGGAAAAAAACTAATTTATATAAGAAAATAAAATACTTATAAAGGCCAAACTTATAAGCATGGCTAAAATATGAAATAAATAAATAGAATAAAATATAAAAAACACTATTTATATTTAGCTAGTTATAAGAACTATAATTATGAGCAGAACTGTGCTATTTGGGCGTGTGTTAGCTATACAATGGTGCCAAGTGCAACTGTGTGCGTGCTTCCTGTTCTCCTGGATAATTGCAGGTTGTCGCTGCTCTCCAAGACGATATTCCAAGGCCAACAAGTGGGCGTAACCCCGCCAGGCCCACATCCCTACACCCACCACACTTTCCTGCAATTAATTTTGTGCGAATAACGCTCAGAGCCGGCTGGGATGGGCCAGGATGACAGTGCTATCCCTTATCCTGGGAATACAAGTAGGTCGGCGCCTCCCCTCCATCCCATTGGCGCACTATCCCCGCTGCCAATGTCTGGGTGTGTGCACAAAAAATTTAATTAAATTTGCACACACCAAAATGCTGGGCCAGCGCTTGGCTCGAAAAAACAGACAAGCCCACTCTCCATCCGCCACTTTCGTCCTTGCCCCGAAAGTTGTGTGCCAGCCAACTCCGGATTTGGGTCGAGAGCAGAGCGACAGAGCTGTAGCAGGACCAGGACCAGGAGCACCGAGCACCGAGGACCATGTGGCCCCAGGGAGCAGAGGGTGTGGCTGGTGCGGATTGAATTGGATTGGATCGGCCGATGGGGGGAGCGGGTAAACAAACACAAAGCCAATTCCCGGAGCGTCAGCACTGCACTTGCAGCAGCTGTGATTTTAGTAAATGCTTAATTGAAGATATCCCGCTCCCATCGGTGGCCAAGAGCTCGCTTTTCTAGCCCTAATTTAATTTCTGTAATTGCAAAGGCATCCCTTCGAGTTATACTGGATATCTTTAGTATTAACTTGACTTGTATGCACAGATATTCAGAGTCTTTAAGCACTAAACATCTCGCTAGCAAAGGCAACGCTTCGTATGAGTGATGGCAACACTACGTATGAGTGATGTACCTCTCAACTCTGACTACTAAATTACAATTTCTGTTATCGCAAAGGCAAAGACATCCCTTTAAATGATACTTAATAATTATTTAGTATTAACCTGACTTATACACACATATATTCAAGGCTTTCAATCACTAAACGTTTTGCTAGCAAAGGCAACGCTTCGTATGAGTGATGTACATCCCCCAAATGATTACTCAACTCGACTATATATAAGAAGGTATAATAAATAGTAATAAATGATTAACAGCAAGCAGGCTACCATAAATTAGCCAAGCTTTTATCAAGCCGTATTACACATATTAAAAAACTATATTATATTAGTTGAAAGTTGATTCATTAAGGGCCTGATTTAACGATGATGGGTCTAGGCCATGGCCAAGGTAATGCAGTCCCTGATAGCTGCGATAATTGGCTTAGCAGCCCAATTACATACTAGCCAAGACTAGCCAAGATAGCCACAAGTACCTGGGTACCTGATAATCTAAGATCAATTAATAACAAAGCTGTGGACGTGCAGTCTCTACAAAGTGTCTACAGAGGGGGAAAATGGTTAATTCAATGAATAAATGGTGTGCAGGTAAAATGATTAAGAAGAATAGGTAAAAACACTTAATTTAATATACTAAATAACTCTATTTAAATAGCTAAGTACTCTTCATTAATTATACTCAATAACCCTATTTAATAACCTATTTAAAGAGGTAAGAACTTTTAATTTAAAATACTAAAAAACCCTATTTAATATCCTATTCAAAATAAGTAAATACTTTTAATTTAATATACTAAATAACCCTATTTAATAACCTATTTAAATAGGTGAGTACTTTTAATTGAATATACTATTTAATAACATATTTAAAGAGGTAAGTACTTTTAATTGAATATATCAAATAACCCTATTTAATAACCTATTTAAATACTTAAGTACTTTTAATTTAACAAACCAAAAAACCCTATTAACCAATTAAAATAATAGTTCGCCTTTGTCTCTACCATATTAATAATCAGCCTGAGATCGACCATAAATCTCCTTCTGCCTTAATATTTGATAAACCCAAAGGCTCCTTTACATATATATTCTTATTCCTCGAAGAAATCCCAGTCAAAGTGGCTGCTCTCCTTGCCTCCATAGACGGCAGTTAATCAAATGCAAAACGGAAGCAAAGTTCCTGGCAAACTTTCTTCAGGAGAGTCCTGCAGCAGCGGCAGCGGCAGCATGTGCTCAGCGTCGGCATTAGCATTAGCATAGTCCTGCGCAGGATGGCAGGACACCAAGACAGCAAGACAAGAGGTGTGTGTGTGCGGAGACGGAGGCGGAGGAGATACAATCCCGAAATTATGCAAGGCCTGGGTTCACGCACTCGGGGCCAAGTGGAGCCCCGCTTGAGTTATGCACGAGTCTCCCCTCTTTCTCCTCTGGAGTCGCCTCGAATCTGTTGCATACTTAATGGCTGTCCCAGAGTCGACCCCATCCCCTCCAGAAATCACATACTTCCGCCTGCGCATAAATTGCTGCGAACATCTGCCTGAGATTTCCGGGAAGCCAAAAGAAGTCAACGTAGAGATCACTGTCGGAATCAACTTTACTTTGAACTGGCTTTCTGTGAGGTTAACATCATTAATAAGTAGTTATTAATTATTATTTTAAACCTTTGTGGATTAAATATCAATTGATACATTATAATAATAGTTTGTTTAGTACTTTTAACTGACTTTTTGTGAGGTTAAATGCATTAATAAGTAATTATTATTAAGGAGAAACCTTTGTGGATTGAACAATTAATTAATTAATACATCATTGTAATAGTTTTGGCAGACTTTTCCTTTGATTTCAAATCTCTATAAACATTTTTTGCAAATTATAATTAATATGTTTCTAATTTCTACCCTATTTGAAATGGCTTTATTTAGGAGAAACCTTTGTGGATTGAATATCAATTAATAGATCATATAAATAAGGCATACAGCATGTTTTTCCTTTGATTTCAAGTCCTCATAGACCTCTTTTGCAAATTAGAATTAATATGTTTCTAATTTCTATCCCATAATTAAGACTTTTCTGAACCAGATTCTATACTAGAGACACATTTTTCCAGAGACTGAATTCATCGAAGGGGATTTCACTTTGGGACTCCAGCTGCGATCGCTGTTGTCATTTGTGATTCCCAGTCAGCGCCTTGAAGCCCCCACACTTTGACACACATGTGACATAAAGCTGGGCCAGGCTGGGCAGCTGGGGGGGAGCCGGAGGGAGCTGGCGGGAGGAGCTCTTTACTTTCCATTTTTATGCAAATTTCCGCAATGTTCCAGTCCACTCCCTTCCGCGCCGCCGCCTACCAGGCATTTGTCAGCATAAAGAAGACATCACGAAGGGGTTAGCCGCCCGGAAGTGGGCGTGGGTGGGGTGCCAGTGGGGCTCTGGGGCACTGGAGGTCGTTGGTTGGGGCCGGGCTCGCCTGCTGGGCGATGTAACATTAGGACGCGGATGTTTGTTCATCAAGCATCGAGTCCGGATCATGGCTCTATTTGGAAGCAGCTTGTGAAGACTATCACCAAGTCGGGCTCCGAGGAACAGCCTAAGGAGTCCAGATCCTCGGAAGCTTTGGTCACAATAACATGGTTAAAGGAAGCATCTTTGAATGTCGTTGAGAGTACCCCGCTCTGGGGTACAAAAGCACAGCCTATACATCGTCGGGTCCCTTAGGACCTGGAGCTTGCCACATGGGTGCTTCCTGCCAGTTTGCTGTCACATCTAAACTGGTTCATCATGATTAACAATTCTCCGGCTACCCTCCGACTCCCGGGCATCCTTCCGAGCTTTCATTATTGCCCCAGCCGCGTGCTCCTCATTTCCCAGACCCCCTCCCCTCTTCAGTTTCCCGGCGACACAAATTAAAAATGTAAGAAAACATATGTGAAAAGTGTGTGTCCTGGAAGGATGTTGATGACTGGCTGGGGCGTAGCCCATCAGTGGGAGGTTTCTTTTCAGTCTCCTCAGAAATCAATTTGCTAAATTACAAATTACCAGCCTGGTTTCACAGATTTAAGAGTCCCAAACTATATACATTTCCCATCAGTTCTAGGGGTTCCTGTTCTTGATTCAAACCATTTCCGAGAGCCAAGGTGCGAAGTGGAATACTTCACAGGACTCATCACTTCACCAGCAACTCGGCGGAGTGGCGTCTGCCATCTGATGACCCGATTAACTCCCAGACGGAAGGAGCTGCCGGGAGCGGAGTGCAAACTTTGGAGCTTAGCTTCCGCTGAATGGAAATGTTAAGCCGTTTAGATAGCACAAACTGGCCGACATGAAACTTTGTGGACATAAGACTGGGGCGAAGAAGAGTTCAGCGAAGGCAAACTAAGTGCAGGGCAGGAAGTTCTACCCGGCAAAAGGACTTTGGCAGGAGCGGAAAGGGCCGACTTAGGGCCTTATTAATTACACCTAAGCCGGCGAGCCGGATTCAAGCGCGAGTCGGGTTCACAAATTGCATTTCATCTTCATTTTGCCGCCCGGCAAACACAAATTGATTTCGCACCGCAAATGGAAAGCAAAAAGCAATCAAATCCAGGCCCGATTCCAGCCATGCATATGTAATTTAAATATATATTATATATATGCGAATCTGATGGCCATGGATATGTGCAAAGGTAAGCTTAAAACTTAATTAACAGTTTGGTCGGAAGAGCCTTTCCGCCTCTCACTGGGCGCGAATTAAGGGTTTCGATATACACAGTGGGTAAAATTGGAGAGAAATTGAGATTAATTGGAGGAAATATAAAGATTTAGTTATTAATTTAAGTATTATTATGCAATTTATAACCAGAATTAAAGAAAGAATTTTATACTTTGAGGAGTGTCTCATAAAACTCACAGTTTGAAACATTCAATTTGAAACTTACAGTTTGAAGCTTACAGTTTGAAATTAACAGTTTGAACCTTACAGCTTGAAACTTACAGTTTGAAACTTACAGATTGAAATTTACAGTTTGAAACTTACAGGTTTGGATTTAATCGAAGGAACTATTAGAATTTAGTTATTAATTAAAGTATTATTAAGCAATTTATAACCATAATTAAATAAAGAATTTAATACTTATGAGGAGTGTCTCGTGAAACTCACAGTTCGAACCTTCAGAGTTGCCAAGAATGCTTTTTCAGTGCCTGCGACAAGGTTCAATGTCGAAATCTCGTCCTTTGGACGCTCTCCACTTCGGAATTAGTCCTAGGCCGCCCAGCCCCAATCCTGCCCAGCGAATCGACCTTTGGCAAGCTGAATTCCTATGCCGCTCCGCTCCCTGTCGTTCCCCCGAATGGCAGAATGGGCTGCCCATTAAGTGCCACGCCCGGTGCCCGGTGCCCCTTGCCCTCTGCCCCCAGGCGTCCCGCGTCCTCCGTCCTGCGTCCTGCGTCCTTTGCGTGCTCAAGTTGAAATCCAAGCAAATGAAGCACAGATAACAACGCCACAACGGCGACAACAACCACAACAATACACCGAGTAATGAACGCCTTTGGCCCAGACCGGCAACGTTGATTAAGGACAAGTGCAGAAATTCGTTTCGTTTCGTTTCGTTTGAAATTTTTGAGGTTGCCTCCGAAAGTAGACACAAAAAAGGAGAAAGGAAAAAAACGTTTCATATGCAAATCAGTAATTGTTTCCGTTTTGCATTGACCCACTTGGAACCATTAGGAGCTTATCCTTAGCAAACGATAGTTGTTTTATAGAGGAGAGTAGCCTAGAGGCCTGGAAACTCTGCTTAAAGATAGAAAAATACTTTAAAACAAGGGATCCTCTATCAGATGAGTTCTATTTGAGTTCTCTATAAATATATTCACTACTAGGAGCTTATCCTTGGTAAGGAATAGTTATTTTATAAAGGAAAGTAGCCTAGAGGCCTGTAAACTCTACTGAAAGATAGAAAAATACTTTAAGACAAAGGATCCTCTTCCAAATGAGTTATATTTGAGTTCTCTATAAATATATTCCATATTAGGAGTTACTCCTTGGTGAGGAAGAGTTATTTTATAGAGGAGAGTAGCTTAAAGGCCTTGGAAACTCTTCTTAAACGAAGAAAAATACTTTAAAACAAACAAAAGTAAGCTAGATATTTAAATTTTATAGTGATTTCAATGGCAATTTCTCTAGACTTGATAAATATATTCAAAATAATTTAGAATATAATATAATATATAATATAATGTATATATTCTGAGTTCAGGTTACTAAACATCTGCTTCCTCAACTATTGTTTTTTAATCATGGTTTTAATCATGATTCAACTCTATTTTAGATATATTTCCAGGTTATTTGATTTTTTCTTTACATTTCAAGCATATATCCCAACTTATTTAATATTTGTTTCTAAGAAAAAACCTCCGAATTACATATTTCCTCCACTTTGATTTTCGAGGTTTTCCACTGAAATGGATATGCTAAGTGGCAGAGATTTGCTTTCTATTACAGCGGAAGGAACAAATCCAAGAAATCCAGGTGGAAATAAAAGCTAAAGGCAATGCCATATCAGCTGAAATCGGCCGACGGAAATTTCCTTCGTGATTTTAAGTGATTTAGCGTGAAAAACGAACTGAGGGAAAGCCAAAAATGGGCGAAATAAACTTTGGTAAATACTTCCGCTCAACATTGACCCACTTGGTGGGCTGGGAGGTGTGCTGGGAGGTGTGTGCTGGGTTCCTCGAGGCTTCGATGTGTTTTTGGCCCAAACTAATTGGCTGACCAAGAGGCATAAGGCATATGGCGAACGGCGAACGGCTAAGCGGAATATGTGTATATATATACATATTTGGCTCGAAACTTGCACCGAAAACCCGAGTCCGAACACTCATTGGGTAACCACCTGGCCGCCTGCCACCCCTCCCAGTCCCCTTCTCCAGTCCAAGTCCCATTTAAGCACATTAGCGCTGATTATAACGGCATTTACATCACACAGCAGCTACATTTTTGAGGGTTGCTGACAGGGGTCGGTCGGCGGGCACACGAGGCGTATGCGTAATCCACGCGAATCAGTCCCTACTCGGTGCCTAAGAGCATAAAAAATGCCACTGAGATCTGGAAAAAAATTGGAAAAGTCTCTCCTGGAAAATGTAAAATGAAATTCACCAGGAAAGTTGGAAAATCACAAACCAAACAAAGTGCAAATTGCTGTCGGAAATATTTAGGGGGCCAAAAATAGACCAGAATTTGTTTCGTTTCAGAAAAGCAGAGCTGGAAATTTACATTTTCTTTGCGAACACTATAAGAATAATTAATTTAAGTATAGGTTGGACTTTATTTATCAAAATCTACATTTTCCTTGAGAGCTCTATAAGAATAATTCATTTAAATATAGGTTGCACTTTATTTATCAAGGGGAAACTGTGTGTATATTGACCTGAAATTCAATTACAGCTTATAAATAATAAGAGACCCTGACCTTCCTGCTCAAAAATTGATAGAATTTCTCGCACAATTCAATTGAATGATTCCGAAAACTCAGTTACAAGTTAATAAATAAAATGTGAGCTCATCTAAAGATAGACCTAAAAAATAACCCTTTTTAATTGAGAAAAACACGGAGGAAAAACGCAAGCATTGCCCCCAATCGATACCGATTTAGAGTGGCTTATTTATAGATCAGCTCGAGTCAGGAATTTCCATTTGCAGTCTTGGCATTTCCCGGAAAACATATCGGGTTCGGGGAAGAGCTGGCTGCCTGCCCTCTGAACTCTTTCCAGCTCATTTCGTGGAACAAATCGAATCGAATCGAATCGAATCGAATGGAAACTTTTGTGCAACTTTTGGCAGTTCACTGTGGCCATTGGAGCGATCTATTGTAGACGCCTTGGCAGGCGGAAAGTGCACATGGAAAATGTAACGCCACACACAGCTACACACACACACACACACTACACACTCGTACACTCGTACGCTGTGGCATGTGCTTTCTACTTCAGTGCGTACCACGTTGCGTATGCGCGCTATTTATAAAAATCAATTTCTGCCTTGGCAGCAAAGGCGAGGCGAGAGCAGCCAAGAAACAGCGACAACATTGACGACCTGAAAGCAAACAAACAGCAAACAAACAGCGGCCGCTGCGAAATAAATAAATAATAAAATAATGTTGTTTAAAGCACAGTGCACAAGAGCAGTGCGAATAAAAAAGACCCATGTAGGAAGTTGCCTTGGCCAGTCTCGCTAGCCTCATCCAGGCCATTAATTCTCCATCTGGTCTTCGCCTTTCAGAGCCATGTGCAGAGGAAGCTATTGGCAACAGGGCCACATACATCCACTTGGCCCGAATAATTACCACTCTGGCATACAGAAACTTGGCCATATTCATAGGCATAGCCTCAGATTTAAAGGGTATATGCCTCTAGAACACAGAAACTTGGCCATATTCACTTGGTTTTGGTGGGAATAAATGAAGCAGCCTCAGATTTAAAGGGTATATGCCTCTAGAATACAGAAACTTGGCCATATTCACTTGGTTTTGGTGGGAATAAATGGGGCAGCTTCAGAGTTAAAGGCCATACGCCTTAGAAAACCCTCCTGGGTGCTCCACTAATGATTCATAATGTTATTGGAATACACAGTCGTCATGTCGCTGATAATGATTAACATAAAAAACAGCAGCCACTCGAAGAAACAGCATTTAAGCATACAGTTTCCCTCCATTTGCCTCTCTTATCTCGCTCGTTTTCCCATTTCCCTGCCCTCGAATTTCCCCCAAAGAAACAAACAATGACAATCTGCACAGAAAACAACATGAAAGTTTTCCACGGGGGCGGAAAACCCGAAGGGGCGGTGCCGGTGCCGGTGCGGGGGGAGATCGAGTAGAAGAGAGAGAATCTTATAAAATAAACATTTATTTTTAGCATAAAGCATTCGTTGCGGCTGCCTCTGCCTCTGCCTGTGCTTGTGCTTGTGCTTAGGCTGTTGTTGCTTTTGCTTTTGTTTAAATTTTTATTTTTTTTTACCCGAGTGCCGGCCTGGCCTGGCAAATTGGAAAATGGAAAACTCAAAAAAGCAAAAGGCAAAACGGCAGCGGCAACGGGAGGTTGAGAGGAAAGCAGCAGCATGGCGCTCGGCCAGCCACTGCGAATGCCACACACTCACACTGCCACACACACACTGGCACACACTCACTGGCACACACACTCTGGCACACTCACTGCCACACACACACTGCCACACTCACTGGCAGCGCTTCCGCTTTCCCACTTTCCCCGCAGAGCCATCGATTTTGTAAGCACTGCCCTCCACTGCCTCCTCCAAGCTGCTCCTACTGCACTCATTTGGCTTGGACTCGCCGGCCGTCCGTCGTCGTCGTCGTCGTTGTCGTCATCGCCTTTGGCCATTTATCGAGCGATGTAACTGCAAAAACTATAACAAGCCCAGGAATGCCGACGGAATAAGAACAAAGCCTAAAGTCGCCCAAAACAGGCACTGATCGACGCTGGCTATTGCCTTTACTTTTGAAATATTAATGAGAGTCTAGAGTCTAAAGGCTCTCACTTTATGACCAAAATATTTTATTTCCCAATTAAAATTAAGGAAACTTTAAGTTTAAATCACAGGATTCCACCATATAACTTTATAACTATATATATAAAACTATATAACAAATATTAAAATGATCTCGTTTACTCATAAGTTATTCTCCTTACTTTATCAACTAGTAAACATTACAATTATGAATAAAGATATTTTTCTACTTATTCCTATTTTACTTTATTGATTATATTTATTTATAAAGAAATTTAAAGCAAATTTATGTATTTAAAGTCGATTTCTAACAAATCTTCCATGGAAATGTCTTCTAAATATTCCTAAAAATAAATAAAGCACTTCACACCACAAGCCCCAAAAATAACAAAAACAAATACACAAATTTTTACAAATATTCTATTAAAAATATATTTAAAACATCAACAAAATTTATTTATAAAGAAATTTAAAGCATATTTATGTTTTTAAAGTTGAAAGTTCTAACAAATCTACCATTGAAATGTCTTCTAAATTTACCCAAAAATAAACAAGCCATAAAAAACAAAAACAAATACACAAGTTTTTACAAATATTCTGCTAAAAATATATTTAAAACATCAACAAATTTCCCGGAAAAGAGTAAACATTCCCCTGGCAAAAGTGTTGCACTCAAATCAATTCCACAAATCAATTGAGAATGCAATAATTTAACCACAAGTTTATTTCGAAATACATAAATTCCTGAATTCCGTTGAACCATAGTCAGGGGCGGAACTTTCGTAGAAGGGGTTGCAGGGGGATGACATGGTCGGGTAGGGGGGATAGGGGATGGCCTTTGCGTCTCTATATCTGCCAGTGCAAATTCCATTTTATTTACTTGGAGCTCTAGCTTAATTAGCGCCTCGTTATGATTGTTTTCGTGGACACCGGACGACCGATGGCCGGCGGGCTGGCAGGCGGAAGCTTTGGCCAATTTGTGGCCAGCCCCCCTGCTGCCGTCCCCCCCTCCGGAGAACCCCAACGCCGCCACTGACCATGCGGCTGATTCATTTGCCTTACTGCCGACTTGCTCCCCCCCGCGCTCTGTAAGCGTTTCTCCAACTTATCTTATCGCCAATAATTGGAAGAAGCACACACGGGCCGGCGTCTGTGTGCATATAGCTCTGGCGACCTTAAAAATAGCCATTCCATATTCCATATTGACAACAATAACAGGGGGTGGAGGGTGTGAGCCGGAAAACAACAGCCAGCAGCACGGCGACAAGTCAGCGAGGAAGAACAAAGACAGTGGAGCACGGGCCTACATGGCGTATGAGTAATGAGTAATGAGTGCTGTACACATTTTGCCGTCGCGATTGGATTTCTTCGGTGCCTCGGTGTTGGCCCATTCCAGCCGAGGGCCGTCGATTAACCCAATTTGCTGCTGCTTCTTGGTTTTACTTTTGGCTTTTACTTTTGGCCTTCTGCTGGTTGCCACACTTCCGGGAAGATCACTGCCATTTTGGGCCTAATTTATGGTTGAAGCTCGCCAGATAATGGCACCAATTCCAAGCAGGATTGAGTGCGGCCTTTTCCAAGATTATTCATATTTATTTTCCTGGGCTTATGCCATATATATATAGGCAGCCTGGGCAGCTCCCTCATTAAGCCGCGTATTTGCACAATTGTTGGACTGGCAACAAGCCCTTCGGGCCGTCGCCCCCATCCCCACCCCCACGACAATTGTTTAAACATTTGCATTGACTATTTGCTAATTAACAATCATAACAAAAACACTGAGAGAGCCGAAAGCAAAACAATGTCCACCCTAACAGCCCCTCCCGCGGCTCCTTAGGAGTACTTCGTGGGTGGCAGCGGGGAGAACACAAAAATATTTATATTTTCATTTAATTTACATTTCGCCTTGAAACTTGTTGTTTTTGGTGTCAAGTTCTGTTGTTCGGGTGTCGCTGGCATTTGTATTATTATTGCTGTTAACAGGACAGAGTTTTTATTTTTAACACCCCCCAAAGAAGGGGAGTAAACAGAGATCATTGCGACATTAAGGGTGCGAAAAAAATATTAAAAACACAGTAAGCCAAAAAAATAAATAAAAATTAAATTAAGAACTTGATGTGATGGTAAGTTTGGGTTAGAAAATTCGGTGTAAGTTAAAAGTTGAAAACCCATAAATGTAAGCTGTTTCTTAAAAGGAAAAATATATAAAAAATATATTATA
>VNKC01004038.1:0-41985 GCA_008042775.1 Drosophila pectinifera | reverse complement strand
TAGTTGTGTCTGGAGCATCAGTCGAAGATTCCTCTGTCGTACTTTCGTCTGCAGCTGTGGTGGAATCCTCAATAGTTGTTGTCTCCGCCGGCTCAGTTGTAGTTGTCTCTGGAGCTTCAGACGATGATTCCTCGGTCGGGGTTGTATTGTCGTCTGCAGCTGTGGTGGAATCCTGTATAGTTGTTGTCTCCGCCGGCTCAGTTGTAGTTGTCTCTGGAGCTTCAGACGATGATTCCTCTGTCGTACTTTCGTCTGCAGCTGTGGTGGAATCCTCTATCGTTGTTGTCTCCGCCGGCTCAGTTGTAGTTGTGTCTGGAGCATCAGACGATGATTCCTCGGTCGGGGTTGTACTTTCGTCTGCAGCTGTGGTGGAATCCTCAATCGTTGTTGTCTCCGCCGGCTCAGTTGTAGTTGTCTCTGGAGCTTCAGACGATGATTCCTCGGTCGGTGTTGTATTTTCGTCTGCAGCTGTGGTGGAATCCTCAATCGTTGTTGTCTCCGCCGGCTCAGTTGTAGTTGTGTCTGGAGCATCAGTCGAAGATTCCTCTGTCGTACTTTCGTCTGCAGCTGTGGTGGAATCCTCAATCGTTGTTGTCTCCGCCGGCTCAGTTGTAGTTGTCTCTGGAGCATCAGTCGATGATTCCTCTGTCGTACTTTCGTCTGCAGCTGTGGTGGAATCCTCAATAGTTGTTGTCTCCGCCGGCTCAGTTGTAGTTGTCTCTGGAGCTTCAGACGATGATTCCTCTGTCGTACTTTCGTCTGCAGCTGTGGTGGAATCCTCTATCGTTGTTGTCTCCACCGGCTCAGTTGTAGTTGTCTCGGAAGCATCAGTCGATGATTGCTCTGTCGTACTTTCGTCTGCAGCTGTGGTGGAATCCTCAATCGTTGTTGTCTCCTGCGGCTCAGTTGTAGTTGTCTCTGGAGCATCAGACGATGATTTCTCGGTCGGGGTTGTACCTTCGTCTGCAGCTGTGGTGGAATCCTCAACCGTTGTTGTCTCCGCCTGCTCAGTTGTAATTGTCTCTGGAGCATCAGTCGATGAGTCCGCTGTCGTACTTTCGTCTGCAGCTGTGGTGGAATCCTCTATCGTTGTTGTCTCCGCCGGCTCAGTTGTAGTTGTGTCTGGAGCATCAGACGATGATTCCTCTGTCGTACTTTCGTCTGCAGCTGTGGTGGAATCCTCTATCGTTGTTGTCTCCTCCGGCTCAGTTGTAGTTGTGTCTGGAGCATCAGTCGAAGATTCCTCTGTCGGGGTTGTACTTTCGTCTGCAGCTGTGGTGGAATCCTCAATAGTTGTTGTCTCCGCCTGCTCAGTTGTAGTTGTTTCTGGAGCATCAGTCGATGAGTCCGCTGTCGTACTTTCGTCTGCAGCTGTGGTGGAATCCTCAATCGTTGTTGTCTCCGCCGGCTCAGTCGTAGTTGTCTCTGGAGCAACAGTCGAAGTTTCCTCTGTCGTACTTTCGTCAGCAGCTGTTGTGGAATCCTCAATAGTTGTTGTCTCCGCCGACTCAGTTGTAGTTGTCTCTGGAGCTTCAGACGATGATTCCTCTGTCGTACTTTCGTCTGCAGCTGTGGTGGAATCCTCAATCGTTGTTGTCTCTGGAGTATCAGTCGATGAATCCTCTGTCGTACTTTCTTCTGAAGCTGTGGTGGAATCCGTTGTCTCCGCCGGCTCAGTCGTAGTTGTCTCTGGAGCTTCAGACGATGATTCTTCGGTCGGTGTTGTACTTTCTTCTGAAGCTGTGGTGGAATCCTCAATCGTTGTTGTCTCTGGAGCATCAGTGGATGAGTCCGCCGTCGTTCTTTCGGCTGCTGCTGTGGTGGACTCCTCTATAGTTGTTGTCTCAGCCGGCTCAATCGTAGTTATTTCTGGAGCATCAGCTGTGGTGGAATCCTTTACCGCCAAATAATGTGTGTTAGGATTAGGTCCGTTTGCCTGTGATGCACTATTTAGAGAGTAGCCTGATAGAATGCCGCGAACTCGATAGGTTCTCTCTTGTAAAGGTAGATCACTTTCGGCTCTTGTGCGTATTACTTCACTAAATATAACTACTAAAATAATGCCTATTATAGAATCCGTGCAGGCCAACTTGTTGGATTTCATCGTTACTGAATCGCGTTCGAGCTGTGCAAAAACATTTGGTTAAATGGTTCCTGTGCATCGTGCATTCATATTTATAACCCCTACGGGAGCTCGTTTCACATCTTATCTGATCTTTTACGTTTTACACTCGTTATCTTCAAGAGGGACTTTATTGAACTGCTTTCTGTTGAAAGCCAATTACTTTTGACTGCTTTTGTATTATTGCGTTTATTGTTGATTACATTTTTCATTGGTTACAAAATGCTTCCGAATTTGTGGCGTTCATTGCACCTGGTAGATAGCGAAAAACTCGACTGAATTGTCGCAAATGAAGTCGCACATCTGGAGAGGTTGGTTCCAGTATAGTCCCCCTGGGCAGCTGAGTTTAAACCCAATGTTATAGACACACTGGATGAACTTCGTGCAGTCGGGAAGATAGGGCAAAAACGGTAGTCCAGATGCACAGCTCAGGGATGGCGACTCCGTGGTCTCGTTCCCCTCTTCAATGCAGTTCTCCGATTCCCATGAACACACATTCAGCTCGCGATCCCAATAGAGGCCATCGGGACAGATTTTCAGGACCCCTACTCCATATAGGCACTGATAATACTCCCGGCAGTCAGGTGCTGGGAGAAAGTATTCTCCATCATCACACAAAACAGGCAGTGGCAATGTTGTGATGGGATCATCACTCGCCTCCGGAGTGGTTGATTGCTCCGTCGTGGTTTCAATCGTAGTATCCTCTGCTGATTCAGCCCAGACACTTACCAGAAGTATAAGCAGTCCAGCAATGCCGACAATGCCCAGGCCTGCAGTTAAAAAGGTCTTAGTTGCAATTGTAGCGGAAAACCGTTTCCTTACCTCTCATGGTTGTAATAGTTCCCGGTAAAGTACCAATCCTTACTGAGGCGCACTGCTTATATAGCAGACCCATCATTTATCTGTCTAATCAACACAATATATACCCATATATATTCCGTAGTAAACAAATAGATGAACGCACGTTGACTCTTATCATATAACACTTTTTATGGCTTTGCAATTTCCAGACTTGCTTTTAAATGCGCTGTAAATCGATTAAATTTAAAACGTACTCATTGAAATAAACACTCCAGATAATATATCATTTCTCTGCCAATTTAATCCATTAGAAAGTTAATATTCGACAGAAATATTCTTACAGATTTTCTTAACGAATTCTTATTCAATTAATTGGATACAAATATTTAAGTGATAGTAGACCATATCAGAACAACTGATTAAATATTTGACGGAAGGAAGTTAAGTGTTCTAAGAAAAGTCATATATATAAAGTAGTTATCTTCAAGCGAAATCGGAAGCATTTGACTTACTGTTTATATACTGCTTCAAACCGGATTAGTTCTTTGTTGAAATAAGTCTTATAATGGAAGCATTTGGCCTTGAGGAACTTTTTATATGCGTTTATATTTTTTACCAATCCAAACATATATTTGTTTCTTTCGGGAAGTTAACTGAGCAGAGTTTTATTACTGCTGTCTACCTTTAAGTGAGGTAAAGTTAGTGAAAAGTTTCCGGAAAAAATAATCTATAAATCTTTCAATCAGTCGATACTTCCGGTGGCAGTCAAGTCATAACGGGTATGATACAGAAAGATAAAGTTCAGTGAGACAAACATATTGAGGTCGATTCGCGAGGTAACTCTATCTAAGACTATGTTTATAAACATATACTTATATGATTATACTTTGCACAGTCGTTTTTATTTTGATCACAGTGTTTCAAATTTTTTTTTTTTAATTTTAACAACTTATGCATTTGCATGAGGAAAGTAAAATCTATCTATCATTTATTTCTGATAGTAACATACGCTGCTGCAAATAACTTAATTTAATCTTGGGGGAATTACAAATGTAATCAGAGCCAAGCAGTAAATAACCATTAATTTTATAGGACGATTCTAAGAATACACTAAAGAGAATAAAATATTTGTTTTTAATAACAATATCTAATATAACACGTTTTCATATTTATTATAAAGTCCTTATCTGTCCTTTTTATGCAAGCTGGACTCTTTGTTTCCGATCCATCTAGTTAAGAATATAGAAAATAAGTCATAACGGACGGAATCCCCTTATACCTTATAGCTGACATATCTTAAAAGCTGTATTGATGACAAAAGTTGTCTTATACAATGAGTCTCTGATTTCCAGACTCTCATATTCTTATCGTATTGAATAATTATTATCTTATCAAGATTAAATTGATTACAAGAATTCGGAAACGGGGGTTTCACCTTGAAATGCCAATCAATGTATGCCATCTACCGGAAATGACTCTAACAACAAAGTTTAAAACGATATTGGTAGTTGATTGCTTTTCGAAGGGTGATAATTATGTTATGCACTTTTAGTGGTAAATACAGTGCGGTTCTACTTCATTATCACGAAGATAGCACACGTTTTTTATCTTATTTAATCAAGATAGGGAGAACGAGATCATGTTGTATGCTAATTAGAGAATCAATCATTCGATAATGGTATAAATACCGCCAGGCATCTCGATGCATTCATTTGACCGGGCGATCACAATGAAATGTAAGTATCGGAATGGAAACTGAATAATATCCTTTAGCATTGAAGATAAACGTTATTGGATTTCAGTGGTCTGGATATTGATGTCCTTGCAGCTTTTCCTGTTGGCCACTGCCCTAAGCGCTGGGAGATGTGTGAAGCCTACCGCCGCACCAGAACCCACAGAGGATCCAGATGACCCCACTGACGACCCTTGGGATCCGACGGATGACTCAACTGAGGATCCCTGGGATACAACTGATGCGCCATCAAGTCCTACAGAGAAGCCTTTGGATCCCACTGGAGTACCTACAGAAGAGCCCACGGATCCCACAGAGACGCCCCCAGAATCTACTATAGAACCCTCCGATCCAACGGGAGATCCTACAGAGAACCCCACAGATTCCACTGAGGAAACTACAGAAGAGCCCACGGATCCCACAGAGGAGCCTTCAGAATCGACTATAGAACCCTCCGATCCAACGGGAGATCCTACAGAGAGCCCCACAGACTCCACTGAGGAAACTACAGAGGAGCCCTCGGATCCCACAGGAGAACCCTCGGAGACCACTGGACAGACTACCACTGAAGCTCCATCAATTAATACAACAGGGGAGACGTCGATAGCCACTGATGCGCCCTCGGAGCCGACAGACGAGCCAGATACCACCGAGAATCAAACGGATAATCCATCGGACTCAACAACGTTGGCCACTCCAGGTACAACCGAGTCCACTCCCAGCGTGGATGCGAATGCTTCTTGCCGGGCACACCCGGGAGTGCAGTTCCTGCCCCATCCATACAATTGCCACCTCTACATCCACTGCGATGGAGACTATGGATACGTCGTGACCTGTCCCAGTGATCTTTACTGGAATTCGGTACTAAAGACCTGCGACAAGACCTGCGCCTAGAGAAATAAAGTACTTAGAATAGCATGCTCTTAACATTATCACATCTCTCACTTTTCCGACTTCTCCGACTTCCCTGTCGACCTTCGAGCGATCTTGAGGGCCACGACCATGTTCGTGACATTCATTCATAATTTTGCGAAAAATGAGGAGTGGCTACACATCTTTAGGTGGTTCCAGGAACCAAGGTGCCTAAAGTTCACACCTCAATTAGGCTGACATGATGGGCCCGTGTCTAACATGATCAACATAATTGATGGCGATAAGGGAAACTATAGGCCGATCTGGCAGTCACTAATAATGTATAAAAGGGCTTCAAAATTTTGGCAATGATGCGGAGTTCATCTCGACCGACACAAGAGGAATACAAGTGAAAAAGATGAAAGGTGAGCATGTGCAGGATGCTGATAGCTCCTTGGACTCTAAGGTTCCTGTTCTCCCCTCTAGTTACTCTGCTAGCTGTGGTGGCACTCACTACAGTGGCCGGCCTGGTGGGAGCCGCCGACCCTGAATGCATTTACCGCAAGATTCGCGGCCTCTCCCCGCACTGGCCAAATCCTTCGAGTTGTTCTAGCTATTATCGCTGCTCCTCGAAGAGCACGGTCCGCTCGGTGACGTGTCCTGCGGGCAAGCAGTACAATGCGAAGACCGGCAAGTGCTCCAACGCTAAACGTGGTCTGTGCAAGTTGAGCCTTATTGCTCCTCTCGCCGATGTAAGTAAAATATCCTACTGATAATCGAAAGGAGGCTGAACGAGAATCTAACGACCTAATCCCATTTCCTCCTGCAGGCCCTCAATGTGTGTGCCACAGAGGTGAATGGAGCCTACTTGCCCAAGACTGGCTACTGCGGCGAATTCTACATCTGTGATGAGCAGGCTGCCTACGCGCAGAGCTGCGATTCTGGCAGCTACTTTAATGTCACGGTGGGTGCCTGCATTCCGGATGAAAATTCCACGTGCTGGCAGAACCTGTGCATTGGTAAGGCGAGTGGCGCCTTCCTGGCTAACGAAGACAACTGCGGCAGCTACTACGTGTGCTCGGATGTGGGCACCACGCTCCAAACCTGTCCCCTTGGCAGCTACTTCGCCACACCCGTTGATGCCTGCATTCCAGACGATGGAAATTCCAACTGCTGGGTCAACTACTGCATTGGCAAAGCCGATGGATCGGCTGTCGCCGATAAGGACAACTGCTCCGCGTTCTACATATGCTCCGATAATACGGCCACCTATCAGACTTGCCCCGCAGGCAGCTACTTTGACGGCAATGACTGGGAATGTATTCCCGGCACTTGTCCGAGCGATGATACTACCACCACTGAGCCATGCGACCAGGATACGACCACAAGCACAGAACCCTGCGACGAGGAGACCATCACAACCACGGAATCCCCGACCGGGTGCGATTGTGGTGACGTCAAGCACGGCGAGTTCATTCCCGACGCCGACAACTGCCGCAAGTACTCCATCTGCATTGACGGCGTCTTGGTAGTGGGAGATTGCGGCAAAGGAAACCTGTTCAACGCCAACCTGAGCGTTTGCATCGTGGACGACAACAACGAGTGCTGCGTGGCGGACTGCACTGAAGCAGACACGAAGGTGAATGTCCAGGACTGCACCAAGTACTTCAAGTGCCAGAATGGCGAGTGGGTGTCCCAATCCTGTGTGGTAGGCAGTTACTTCAACCAAAACTTGGCCGTCTGCCAACCGGATACCGATAATGTGTGCATTGGAAGTGAGACCACATCGGCTACCACTACACCCACTATATCCACAAGCACCGCAGTCTTTACTGTTGACCAATGTTCTGCCCGAGATCCGCCAGCCAGTGGCGCGAACTGCTGGAGCTACTCCGTCTGCATCGATGGCCAGTGGCAGGCGGAGACCTGTCTCAAGGACTACTACTTTGACGCCTCCACGGGCATTTGCCGCGAGGATTCCGGCAATGTCTGCCCCGAAAACAGATCTAGCGGATCGCGTCAGAAGAGAAGTGTGGAGCTGGAGGCGGTGAACTGCACCTGCGAGGGTGGCATCGAGCAGGGCGACATCGTGGGCCATCCCACCGATTGCAGCAAGTATCTGATCTGTGAGAGTGGGCAACTGGTGGAGGGATCCTGCGGCGTGGGCAATGTCTTCAAGAATTGCAGCGGCGTCTGTGCTCCGGACACCAGTGCCACCTGCTGGGTGTGCTCCAACAAGCCCAACGGCTACCAAATGGCCGATCCCACTGACTGCACCAGCTACATAAGCTGCTGGAATGGCCTGGCCACTGAAAACACCTGTCCCTCCGGCGAGTGGTACAACGGTGACGGTGAGTGTGCCATCGATGTGTCGGCCAGGTGCATCAATCCGTGCACCTGCAGCAATGGCAATGTGGCACATCCCATTTGCACCGACTACTACCAGTGCACGGACGGAGTTGCCCAGGTCGTGGAATGCCCCACTGGCCAGGCCTTCGACTCTGCCACCGGACTGTGCTCCGCAAGCGTGGCGTGCTCGGCTAAGAACTGCTCAACTGCCAGCGATGGCACCACCTATCCAGTGGCTGGTGACAGCACCAAGTTCTACATCTGTTTGAACAACGTGGCCAGCATTCAACCCTGTCCGGCCAACTCTGCCTTCACCGCAGCTTTGGGTATTTGCCAAATCCAACCCAGTGTAAGTAGGAGTCCTACGTGGGCTATCCGTTATCCGTTATCTAATCTGTAACTACACTAACACTAATCCAACTCATCTTCCATCTTCCAGTGCCAGTGCGACCAGACAGTCTGCACAAGTACCACTGTGGACAAGACGTATCCTTCTCTGAGCAACGATAACTCGACCTTCTGCATGTGTGATAATGGCGGCGGATATCTGAACTCTTGCCCCGCCGGATTGTTCTATAACGCTGAAGAAGGCATCTGCGACTTCGTAAGTAGTCGGAATAATATTCAGCTTGAGAGACCTGCAATGATTTCCCTATTTTAGACCGGAAATTGCGATCCCCAAGTCTGCACAGGTCAGTCAGAGTACTACGTCTCACCGGACTACGTTGACCCAAATAGCTTCTGCCTGTGCCGCGCCGGCGATCCCATCGCTGTGCCTTGCCCCATTGGCTACACTTTTGACTCCGCTTCACTCTTGTGCGTCCTCATTCCTCAGGCAGACGTAAGTCCCTAAGAGTTACATCACCATAGACGGACACTGCAATACATTTCCTATTTCCGTAATAGCCACGTTGTTGCGTCAACGCCTGCGTGAACAAGACCGACTATACCACACTTCCGGCCTTGGACACTACCTATGGCTTCTGCATTTGCGTGGACGAAGTTCCCCAGTTCAGCAGCTGCCCCGACAATACCCAATTTAACTCGGCGCTCGGAGCTTGCAATCCCAACCCGGTAAGTACAGCCCCTTGTATGGTCGAGCCGTCTCTGATCTCCATATTCCTAGGTGTCTACCATTTGCGCTGCCAACGCCTGCAATGCCAACATATGTGAAGGCCAACAGGACTACGATATTTTCCCATCTGACAGCGATTCCTCCGGCTTTTGCTACTGCCTCAACGACTGCCCCCTCTTCCAGAACTGCCCCAACAGTGAGGTCTTCAATGCAAACCTGGGAATGTGCCAGGAACCCGTGGTGAGTAGATATGAGGGAGACCTAATAAGTGAATATAAAATAAAATCTACTCTGTTGCCAGGATCCCTGTGCCGTCTCTAAATGTAATGCCGATCAATGTGATGTCCTAGGGGAATACGAACCATATTTGCCCAACGACGGACTCGACGGCTTCTGCTATTGTGAGGGCGGTCTGCCCATCTACAGCGAATGTCCTCAGGGTGAAACATTCGAAATATCCTTGGGTATTTGTCAAGCGACAACGGTGAGACGAGGACTTGCGGATAGACATTTGAAAAAATACATGATCATCTTTTCACATTCACTTTTCACAGGATGGGTGCGTCACCACCGACTGCGACGCTAGCAAGTGCTCCTGCATGGCTGATTACGAGCCCTTCCCAACGATTTCGGGCAATAACGATAGCTCAACCTTCTGCTACTGTGATAATGGCACTGTCGTCCTCGGACAATGCAGCCCAGATATGGTATTCATCGCCGATCAAGGACGTTGCGGAGTTGTGGCGGTAAGCAAATTAAGATGCCCCTCAAGGATGTTTTACTCAATTTCTTGTATGATTGTTAGGCATCTGAATGCGTCTGCGAGGCTGGTAAATGCTCCGATGAGTACTACACCTACCCCGCTTTGAACACCGCCGAGGGCTTCTGCTTCTGTGTAGCCGGCAGTCCGGTGTTCAACGCTTGCCCCGACGGTGAGACCTTCAGCAGTGCCCTTGGCATCTGCCAACTACCATCCGCCAAGGCCGTCCAGTCCTCCAGTGTCTGCGATGTCACTCGCTGTCTAACCCGCGAAAGGATCGCCGCCTCATTTGAAGCCTTGAATACCACTACTGGCTTCTGCACCTGCGAGGACGTGGGCTTGTCCATCTTCCACAGCTGCGAAGTGGGACAGGAGTTCGATGTTGTCAAGGGCTTGTGCGCCATTAAGGACACCACCCTGATGATCGCGTGCAACCTGCACGAGTGCTACAAGCGAGGTCGCTACGAGCCCTTCGCCGCCCAGAACCTCGATACCGGATTCTGCTCCTGCGATGACGAGGAGAAAATCAGTGTGACCTATCATCCATGCCCCGCTGGCCAGTCGTTCATCCCCGAACTGGGCCTGTGCGGCAGCCATAACATCCAGAAGCGATCCCTGGAGACGGAGGAAAACGTAAGGTCCATGTCCTTGTTCAAGAGATTCTTCCATAAACTCTTCTAAGCTAGTTTGGGACTAGCTATATATACTCCTATATATACCACATATGACATTAGTTGTTATTTATGAGTTACGTTTAATGTGAATGTTCCGCTTGTTCCACTTCTATACGTATAAATACCCAATAATAATGTACTCTACCCACATACATATGCGCTACAATAAATTCAAACTAGATGAATTAACCATTTTCGGCTTTTTACTTGTGTGCCTATAGAATGGAACATGTGGATATGCTGCCAGGCAGGGGTCTTTATCGACTCTATATAATCGGAAATTAAGTTAATCGAAAGTTTGGGCTCTTAACATGTTAATTTAGGGGAATAGCTAGCCGGTAAAGGGCAATTATAGCTTATCTTGAACGAATTTCCTAGTAACAGCTTGAGAATGTTTTCCATACTTTCTTGGCTCTCCACATGCGGTTTATTATGATATATTATAAACTGATCAATTAATTAAATAATTAATAATTTCACTAAACGTTTAAGCTTCTTTAATAATTCACTGCCTTTATTCTTTGCAGTTTTGCGACTTGAATGAGAAGCGCTCAGTCCCAGCGAACTGCTCCCAGTACGAGGTCTGCATCGATGGCCATTGGCGACGTCGCAGCTGCTCCGACCAGCGCTACTACAACCCAGAGCACCAAAGGTGCCTGGAACCCCGCGATGATTTCGTCTGTGCCTACGCCAGGGTTTTGAATCTTCCGACCTGCAGCAACCTAACGGAGTCCCGAACTGTGCCCGCGAAGAGTGGCAACTGTTTGCAGTATTTTCGCTGCTCCGCTAGCAAATGGCGCCTTCGCAGCTGCGCCAAGTATCACTACTACTCACCTAACCTAGGAGCGTGCCTGCCCCTGCCGATGGACCACGAGCAGGAGAAGAACCAAACCATTTGCAGTTGGGTGAGGAATAAGTCAGCCGGGAATGTCTCACAGGACTGCGAGGACCGCGCAGTACGTCCCTCGGCGGTGGCAGGCTGCCACAGCTACCTCATGTGCCTGGACAACGCCTGGTGGCTGCAGCAGTGTCCCTTGGAAATGTACTTCAGCAGGGAGCACAACTATTGCCTGCCCAACAATGCAGGGCAGTGTGTCATGGCGGTGAACCAGAGCCAGGAGAACTGTTCCATCGGTGACAGTCGCGCCCTAATAGGCAGCTGTCACAGCTACGAGCTGTGCACGGAGGGCCAGTGGGTCAGGCAGCGCTGCCAGGAGAGGGAGCAGTTCGAACCCATGCTAGGCTGTGTGCCCAGCGATGGGAGTTGCCAGGCGAATGGTATGCGGCGCATCTGCCGAGAAGGGGAACTGCGTGCTCAGTTCGGGCACAACTGTTCCCAAACATTTTTCTACTGCGAGGCGGAGGAGTGGCATCTCGGCAGCTGCTTCAAGGGCCACAGCTTCGTTGGGAGCCTCAATAGGTGCCAACTGCAGGCGCAGTGTCGATTGCAGATGAAAGATCTCGCAGCGGAGAATCTGTGCCTGGATCAGATGGATGGCTTGAGTGTACGTGATCCCTTAGACTGCACCCGTTATTATGTGTGCATGCAGCAGGTGCCTGCCATCCTGCAGAGCTGCCCCTCTGGGAGCTTTTTCGATGCCAACAAAGGCTACTGTCGACCCAACGATGGCTCTTGCCAGCTGGCCATATGCTCCGGCCTGGAAGATGGCAAGCTGGTGGCTCATCCGGAGGATTGTCGCTCCTACTACAGCTGCTCCAGCCAAAATGGAACTAGTCTGGTTCAGTGTGACGAGGGGCAGTACTTCCATAGTATTCTCTCGATATGCCGAGTGGATAACGGACAGTGTCGAAAGGAACCACCCAACCAGAACGACACCGAGACGGGAACAAAGGTGTGTTCCGGACTTCATGGAGTAAAGCTGCCCCACGAGCTCTACTGCAATCTGTACTACGCCTGCGTCAGGGGTCTAGCGATCCCGGTGGAGTGTCCCGTCCAGCATCAGTTCAATCCGGTGCTATCCATCTGCGAGCCGGAATCACAGGCCGCAGTACAATGTCTTAATGGACAGCTGGAGGGGAATGGCAGTTACGTCTACAGCTGTGGCAGTCTACAGGATGGCAGCTTCCTGGCCAACCGCACTGACTGCACCAGGTACTTTATCTGTGCCGAGGGACTGGCTATCTCTCAGCGATGTGCTGCAGGCAGCTTCTTCGACCCGGAGCAGCTACTGTGCGTGAAGGACGACGGCTCCTGCCCGTTGGTGGAGCAGGTGGGAGATGACGAGGACCCTAACAATCAGCATGTGCCGCCTGATCCCCTGGTGTGCGAGGGAAAGCACGGATACATAATGCCGGACCCGGCCAACTGCAATAACTTTTACTTATGCGTTTCTGGAAAACTCCGGCATGAGCTTTGCTATACGGACTACTTCTTTAACGCCACCCTGCAACAGTGCCAGGCTTTCGACGTGGACTTGCCAACAGAGCAGCCCCCCATAGAATCCCGACAGGCTGAGCTGATTGGCCAGGAAAAGGCCACAGCGACAGGAATCTGTACTGATGCAGCCACTACTTTTGGCGGTATTTGTGGAGTCATTGGAAACGGTGCCTCCATAGCAGAGCAGGGCGATTGCCGTCGGTACACCAGCTGCGAGGAGGACGAAGCTCTCTCCCAGCGATGTCGCAATGGTGAGAGCTTCGACAGCCTTCTGGGCATCTGCCGCCAGAACGATGGAACCTGTCTCATGGAGAACGGCGAACGAGTGGGAGTCTGTAATGGCAAGCACGGACAGCTGACCCGGAATACGGCCAACTGTCGGGGCTACTTTGTGTGCGTACATGGCCAAATCATTGAGGGAGAGTGCGCCCAGGGAGAGTTCTTCAACAGGGCCACCAACAGCTGCGAGCTGGATGTCCAGCAGCAGTGCAAATCCGATGCGGACGACGTGATCTCCGGCGATAGTCAGTGATGGGTGGGTCAGTGATTAGTGCACGTTTCGATCTGATCTAGTTAAGTCTTACTCTTGGTGGTGGTTAAATATGCAGGAAGTTCATGAAAGTAAATAAAATAGAGGCATCATTATATAAAATGCTGAATGATTAGGGCTCTTAGTGAGTTTTTTGTCCTTTCTACGACCCAATTTGGAGCCAACGAGCGCTACTTTAAAAACAAATAATATCTATTTGAATACCACAATAAGTGGCTACTTCAGAATCAAAAGATATGTGTAGCCTGCATCCAATCAGACACAAAGGAGGTCGACAAATCGACACGCACTAACCCCAAAATAATAACATTTTAAGAGATGGGTTATTAGTGACGTGCACTCAATCAAAATAGACCTCCAACCGTACCAATAATAGTACTTACTACCACGAGAAGTACCAGGCACTGGAGTCTATTTATAATGGCCACGAGTTTGAGCGAGTACTCGTCAAGGGTGCGCGGTATAGAGTGCCATTGGGATAGCTTTATTCAAGGCTTGAAGTCTCTTTGGTTATAGGTCAACCTCCATTACATATATGTACGTGTCAAAACCGTATGACGGCCACAGACCTGTTAATAACTGACGTCATTTACAGGGAGGTTTATACATAGATAGTGGTCAGGAAACGCTGCCCAGGCCAGTCGGCCTGATTTAAAATTAGGAAGTCATCACGAAGAACCTCGTGCAGCGAGTCAAATACCATATTAATAGGATATTCGTGTTAAAAATGCTCAACCAGAGTTAGTAGGACCCACAGACCCCGTCCGAATGCGTATGTTCTATCAGTGATGGGAAAGTATAGGCTATTGTTACCTAGATAGGATAGATATAACACTATATCTGGAAAAAATGTTTATTAATCAAGAGGACTTGCAGTAATCATATAAAGGGATCATTTATTAAATAATATTTTTAGATATAAAAAGGGATAAGTTATTAAATAATATTTTTAGATGCAAGCATGTTTTCAATGGAATAGCTTTTTTAATCAATTACAGGCTATAGGCTATTGTTAGGATAAATATAATACTATATATGGGAAAAATGTTTGTTAATCAAGAGGACTTGCAGAAATCATATAAAGGGATAATTTATTAAATAATATTTTTAGATTCAAGCATGTCTTCAATGGAATAACATTCTCAATCAAATAAAAAATCCCGAAATCCGTATCACTACAGGTGCTCTCTTAGGTACACCCATCACTGTGGCTCGTACTCTCTCTCTCCAACCGCTCCAACTCAAATGCCACTCAACCAGAGAGCCGCTGAACCGAGATTACCTATCTGGCCCAGAGTGTCACTGTCCTGACCAGGGGACTTGAGCTCCCGGTCGGTCATTCGGTCGGGAACCATCGCGGTGAACGGTGTGCATGCAAAGTGGTAGTACGAATGGATAGGATGGACGTGCGAGCATGTGCCTGGATAATGTGAACCTTGATTGATAGATAATAAGCAAGCCCCACAAAATCAATAGTGGGTTCCCAGTTCGAACTGGGAATTGAAAAGGTGTCCTGGAGTGCCGCCGAAGGACAGATCTCAGATCAATAGTGATACCAAAAGAGTCGATTATCCAGTGTGTTTCTGAATTCCAACTGCATCTTAAGCGGAACCGGAAATCAATAATCGATTACTCATACATAAATGGGAACTGAAAGGAGCGAATCAATAATCCTTCAATTGTTGTGATTACTTCAATGGCATGGGACTTTTCACAACTGCCAACGAACGCTGACATTTCCAGGACGTCCGTCGCATGCTTATTAGTGATCCAGGTACGAGTTCGAGTCCGCGAATGGATTTGTTTGTTCGTCGTTCAGTGGCATACCCCTGACCCGCACATACCCTTATACCCCCCTCACTAAATCTAGGCCAATTATTTAGAACTATTGTCATTCGTCCGGCTGGGAAAGTGCTCACCACTCGTAGCAACAAGTTTGTTTGCCCAACCTTTGCGACGACCAAGTGAAGTCGCTCCCAGGGTGCACTACGGTGGCTAATGTAATGGCATTATCCCCCCGAGCCTATTGCCATTCAATTCCCCATCGGCCAGACCTTCATCAGGCTGAACAAACACCTTCCATGGGTCAATGTCGAATGCGTGCGTGAGTTCACCTTCTGATTGGAACGCTCTTGCAAATGAAGATACAAATACTCGTAAGGGTATAAATTAACGCCCTGCTCGAGGGCAGTAACATAAACAAGCGTGAATTATTAATGCCATGCCCCGTGGATACTCGTGGAATCGGGGGATAAAAGTATATGCAGCCTGACAATTTTTGAGTGACTGAGTGGCAGCCCACGCAGGACTACCACTCAAGTAGTTTTCGAACTTGGGGTACTTTAAATAGTTTATCATGGGTAACGGAGCAGGTGCTGTTGACCCGTGTCTCCAAACTAGGCCAAATTAGAAAGTGGCCCCATATGACCTACCGCCCATCCAATTACGCTCCACAGAATTCCATGACGCCGATCCCCCGGTGGAGAGAGGAGGAGCAACCGCAACGGCAACCGCAACCCCATCGACAGCCAGGCCCACAATGAGCAGTCACGACGGAAGGTCCGGCGACAGGTCCCACATTTTTCAGATACGCATCGACAGCGTCGACGATGAGAGCACCGCCCCCATAACGGAGGCCAGCTCACGAGAGGATCTCATAGGCAGTGCAGCCCGAGAGGGCGACAAGACCAGCGAGCAGTCTGTCTTTCAATTTCCCCGTAAGTAAACCCCAATACCCAGACGAATATATACGTAAAATCGTGTTCTTGACCTATATAATTTCCTCGAAAAAACGGATAATTAAAGCTGTGTATATGTGTTATTAAATTGGTATTTATATCCGACTAGAGAGACCAAAGAAAACCCAAAGTATTCCCCTTCAATAACCTTTAACTCTCTTCAGGATTCCTTTCGGTGCCAACCCTGCGAAGTCCACGCCAATCCCCAGATCCCTCCACCCGCCGGGAGGTGATGTCCAGTCCGGCCAAAAGTGAACGAATCGTACGACGAGGTCAGACGAAACTGCGACCAAGGAGACTCAGTCAGGATAGTGGAATTGTGGCAGGAAGATTGATTAGTTACGGGGTGAGTTCATTTTGTTTTCTTTATGGATATGGATATGGACAGGTGATGATAATAATGGTATCCACAGGAGAGTGCTCTAATTGACTCCGATCTGCACTCACGTGTTGTCGAAACGGATCGTGAGCCGACGGATAATATATGCAGTTACCAGCAAGAGAATAATATTGCGGCGGTGAACCCTAAGCCCTCCACTCCGATCTTGCCCAAATCCAAGCTGAATGCTCAGCGCGCCCGGGCGGGCTCGGCATCTTATACGGAAAAGTGGCTCAACTCGTCGGTTATGCGGACCAGCAATGGGAGTTCCCTGTACACCAAGTCCAATCCCATCGCTGTGCCGCTGCCAACGCACCTGGAATCGGAGTCGGCGGAACCGAGTCCCACGCAGGCCTTTGGTCCGAAGATCGTGGGCAGCCATGAAGAGGATATACCTGGCACAGCAATGCGACGTAATTTGGGCTTGAATTTGAGTCCCACATTGGGTTCCGGGGACAGGGTGAACCAGTCCTACGAAGTAATGGAGTCGTCACACTCGAACGTTCTGCCTGACCAGTTTGGCTACCGACAACTAATGCCCACGGAACGGAAGGCCTCGGACTCGACGAGCAGTGTGAGTGGCAGCTACTACGGCAGCCGGAAAGCCAGCAAGAGTAACAGTCTGGGGGGAGACTCCGGCGATGAAAGGAGGGTCAGCAAACAGGATCGAGAGGGATTGGACCCGGAGTCGCTAATGTTCCGGGACGGACGAAGAAAAGTAGACATGGTGCTGGCCTGGGAGGAGGAGGACCAGGGCGTCATGACCGAGGCCGAGGCCAAGCGCCGCGATATTCGGCGGTGCTTCATGGAGAACCTCGTCAAGGAGGGACTGGAAGTCGAGCTGGAGGACAAATCGCAGTCCTTCAACGAGAAGACCTTCTTTTTGAAGATCCATCTGCCCTGGCGGCTGGAGACACGACTGGCGGAGGTCATGAACCTAAAGCTGCCAATTAAACGATTTATCACCATATCCGTGAAGCCATCTTGGGTGAGGTTTTTTATGGTTCACAAGGACCAAAACCAGATTTATTTTATTTGTTATATCTATTTACAGGATGAGGAAAATGTTGTCCTCAGAAATGTGCAATATTGGAAGGACGTGTGGCAGCGATTGACCAAAAAGATTCAACTGGACACCACCCTTCTTGAGGGAGAGACTACGTTTAAGGCTGCAACAGCTAATGGCAATCCGGAAGAGCAGTAAGTATTGTGATTTCACAGATCCTTTGCTAAGTTTTTAACAAATAAATAATATTCCTACACAGGTTCATTGTCAAGGATCGCGCCACCGCGTTCACCAGCGCCCAGCGGTCGCTGATGGTGATGCAGGTTCTCATACGGACGCCCTTTGACGAGAGCGATCGGAGCGGCATTCGGCGCTTGCTAAACGATGGCACCTATCTGGGCTGCTTCCCGCTGCACGAGGGCCGCTATGACAGGCCCCACTCCAGCGGGATCTCTCTGGACCGGCGGGTGCTCTACCAGACGTGGGCCCATCCCTCGCAGTGGTACAAGAAGCAGCCGCTGTGCCTGGTGCGCAAGTACTTTGGCGACAAGATCGCGTTGTACTTCTGCTGGCTGGGATTCTACACGGAGATGCTCGTCTATCCAGCTGTGGTGGGCACCCTCTGCTTCATATACGGCCTGGCCACTCTCGAGTCCGAGGACAACACGCCCAGCAAGGAGATCTGCAACGAGTACGGCACCGGAAACATTACCTTGTGCCCGCTCTGCGACAAGGCCTGCGGCTACCAGCAACTATCGGAGTCGTGTCTTTTCTCACGACTAACTTATCTGTTTGACAATCCCTCGACGGTGTTCTTCGCGATCTTCATGTCCTTCTGGGGTAAGTGACCTCGTTCAAAATATTAAACATTTATTTACTTTGTTTATTTTCTTTTGTAATTTACAAAATAGCCACCACCTTCCTGGAGCTATGGAAACGCAAGCAGTCCGTGTTAGTCTGGGAGTGGGATCTGCATAACGTGGACATGGACGAAGAGAATCGTCCCGAGTTCGAGACGAACGCCACCACGTTCCGCATGAATCCAGTCACGCGCGAAAAGGAGCCCTACATGTCCACGTGGAATCGAGCCATAAGATTTGTCGTTACTGGTAGTGCGGTTTTATTTATGGTGAGATTGATTAATTTCTTAGTACATTTAAGAATATAGTTAACACTAGTTCTTTGCAGATCTCTGTGGTCCTATCCGCCGTGCTGGGCACTATACTATATCGCATAACTCTAGTGTCGGTTATTTATGGAGGTGGGGGATTCTTTGTAAGGGAGCATGCCAAGCTGTTCACCAGTATCACGGCTGCATTGATCAATTTGGTGGTCATCATGATACTTACACGAGTAGGTCCAAGTTTTACTATCTGGGAGTCTTAGCCCAAATACAATAAATTCTAATTTTCAGATATATCATCGCATGGCTATCCGGTTAACCAATTTGGAGAATCCGCGCACTCACACCGAATACGAGGACTCTTACACCTTCAAGATCTTCTTCTTTGAGTTCATGAACTTCTACTCGTCGCTTATCTACATAGCCTTCTTCAAGGGGCGTTTCTTCGATTATCCCGGAGATGATCAAGCCCGAAGGAGCGAGTTCTTCCGGCTGAAGAATGATATATGCGACCCGGCGGGCTGCTTGTCCGAGCTCTGTATCCAATTGGCCATCATAATGGTGGGAAAGCAGTGCTGGAACAACTTCATGGAGTACCTATTTCCCAAGTTTTGGAACTGGTGGCGTCAGCGCAAACATAAACAGGTTGTAAATCAGTCATGGACTTGATTTCTTTAATATTTTGATATTTTGTATGTTTCTCAGGCGACCAAGGATGAATCGCATTTACACATGGCTTGGGAGCAAGACTATCACATGCAGGACCCTGGACGCCTGGCTTTATTCGATGAATATCTTGAAATGAGTAAGACCTTCGAATAAGTCCACAGATATAATTGTAAATGCAATCGGTCCTTGTATATTCAGTTCTTCAATATGGGTTCGTAACCCTATTTGTGGCGGCATTTCCCCTGGCACCGCTCTTTGCGCTCCTGAACAATGTGGCTGAGATCCGGCTGGATGCCTACAAGATGGTCACGCAGGCCAGGCGCCCCTTGGCGGAACGAGTTGAGGATATTGGGGCATGGTACGGCATCTTGCGGATCATCACTTATACAGCCGTCGTATCGAACGCGTTTGTGATTGCCTACACCAGCGATTTTATTCCCCGTATGGTCTATAAGTTTGTGTATTCGCAAACGCATACCCTGGCCGGTTACATCGAGCACTCGCTGTCCACCTTCAACACGTCGGAATACAAGGAGGAATGGGGGGCAACGGTTAGCGAGCGGGATCCGGACACCTGCCAGTATCGCGGCTATAGGTCAGTTAACCTTTGGTCTTAGGTCTTCAGCCAACTAACCATGTCATCTTTATAGAAATGGACCCAAGGACTACGATCCCTACGGTCTGAGTCCCCATTATTGGCATGTGTTTGCTGCTCGATTGGCTTTTGTTGTGGTCTTCGAGGTGAATACCTTAATAGCATTCATGTTTCGATTAAAACCTTCTACATCTACTTACATACGGTATCCCATTGCAGCACGTGGTGTTTGTAATCACCGGCATCATGCAGTTCATCATCCCTGATGTTCCATCCGAAGTAAAGACTCAGATGCAGCGTGAACAACTCTTAGCCAAGGAGGCCAAGTACCAGCACGGGATCAAGCGGGCCCAGGGCGACAGCCAGGACATTATGAGTCTCTTCCGTGATGCCAGCCATCGGACTTCGATCGCCGGAAGCCAGACTACAAATGCTCGCGGCAGCTGGGCCCGGCGCTTTAGCCGGCTGAGTGACGGACTGGATGCCCACGTAGAAGTAGCAGCAAGGCCGCGACGATCTGTGGAATCTACGGTGTGGGAGGTTTCCTGACACGAGGAGGAGGCCGAGAGCGAGGTTCCTGGTCAAAGCAAGGGATAAGGTTGCTACAGACAGACTAAAGGCATCAGTTTATAAGTTTATGTATCATTCACCTCATCTCCATCGAAATCGTTTATTTCATATGTAATTGTTGTTGCAACTCCACAGTTTATATAGTCGTAGGATTAATTTCAATGTCAGGCTCGTTGTAAATAAATTATTTTCAATGTTGTGAAAGAAAAAATAAGAAATTTCTGTTTAAATACCCACTGCTTCGAGTAAATACCCATACCTCTGTTGCCACAGCAACCAGCCCTCCCTCATAACTTTATTTACTCCGTAAACATCTTAGTAAGCCGGATATAGTTAGTCATACAAATTAAACATTTATTTCGGTGACGAAAATTATTTACAATGAACAAGAAAATTTCACCAGAGGATGCCTTTTACGAAAATTTAACACTAGGACTTATAAGGACTCTCTGTGAGTATGATTGATGATGACATACCCCCTGCAAAATTCCATAATAAGAATCCTCACTCTGCCAGCGAATGTGCCGAGGGTGTGCAATGTGACTCTGGAGCGCCGACAGCCGCTGAATGCTTGCCAAGTCGTAAACTGGGAGCAAAGGCACTGCGTCTACCTGCCGGAGGACATGAAGAAGTTCTACCTCTCCTCGGATGGATTCGTGCTCAACTGGAGCTACCAGTATGCACGTGAGCCGAGTGTCCGCTGATCCTTGTTCTCCATTTAACACTCTTCTTGCAGCCAACGATATCCGACGGGTGGGTCACATCCACTTCCCTCACTTGCTGCAGGTGACCCTACTGAGGGAGAACATCGAAACGACGCACTCTGTTAGTAGCTCAACGGCCCTGGCTAGTGGCAACTCGGATGTGCTGGGGGCAGCGAGCAGCTCGCAGTCCCTTCCAGGACCAACCGCATCCGGGAAGGACAAGTGGGGCAATGCCACACCGATTATAACAGCCAAATCGAAGATATTTGAGATCAACAATGTAAACGAGGTGGCAAAGGTGGGTTCTTCGATTGAATTCGCAAGATTTCCATCTCTAATTCTGCCTCCACCAGGTGTGCATGCTGTATGAATCAACAAGTTCCAACAATCCCAAGTTCTATCTGCTGGAGCTGAGCACTCTGAGCTGGCAGTTCCTGGCGGACACCTTCAGTGAATACCTGCGCATGGCTATCGCGCACCTGGGTCTGCCCTACTGGGAGCTATGCTTCTCCAGCTGCGGCCTGCCCTCATGGACGGAGCAGCTGTTCCTCCTTCTTGCGCCCCACCTCCTCGAGGAGCATGAACCCAGGCGCGGTCGAGTGCTGAATCCGGCCTGCGAACATCCGTACAATATAATCGATCCGAACATATTCCGGGGCAAACCCAAGACCGTGGCAAAAGCAACAACCAGCAGCACCAAGCAGAACAAGTGAATGATAACCATTCCAGTAGAAAAGTAAACAATTTATTTATGTGAGGGTTTTGCACACACGGTGCTAACGAAAACTAAATGCCACAAAACAATGAAGTGAAGAAGTGCTTAGAGGAACCCCTGAGGTTAGAGTGGGTCAATATCTGAGACGGCTTGGTGATCTGAGACCAATTTAAAGTCATTTCCTCTTCCAGTAATTTGTACATTTCACAAAGCGTAATATTAACTATTTCAAAAGACCGAAGATTGGTATTCAGCAGATTACTATGACTCATTATTGGCGCACTCTAAAGAGGTGATATGGGTGTGGATGGGTTGAATCACTCTTAGTAAAAGTCCGCGCTCTTATCCTCTAAATCAGCCAACATCTTATCCCTGATCTGCGGCCGAGGGTCCTCCGTGATCTCCGTTGGCACAGCGCCCGCCTGACCCAGCATAAACTCCAGCTCCTCTGCGGTCAGCTTCTCGCCGCGCAGCTCCAGGGGACCGATGTACTGCTTCCGCAGCGCACCTTCGTGGTAAATGAAGATGGTGGGCAGGTTCTTCTCGGGGAAGTTCGGTATGCAGGTGGTGGCGATGGATCGCAGGAACTTGGTCTGCGGGAAGCGAACAGCCAGCTGCTGCATATGGTGGTGGATCAGGGCACAAAGTGGCACTCCATTTGCGTACAGATGCAGCACGACCCAGATGCCCTCGCCAGCCTTGGTCACCTCGTTGACGTACTCCTGGCCTGAGATCTCTCGAACCGAGCCAAAACGCGCCTTTTCGGCGGTAGCCCGCATCTCAGCGATGCGACGTTGCCGGTATTGCTCCAGCACTTCGTCATCCTCCGAGTCCTCCAGCTCGTCGAGTTCGTCCAGGGACATGTCGTTGATCGGCTTGTCCCTCTGACCCTCGTTTAGTGGGAGATCTGTCCGTCGCTGGATTGCATCGTCCATTAACTTCTGGATCTGATCCTCTGTAATCTCGGCCTCCTTGGCCTTGGGCCCAATGATTCCCTTGGCGCGGAGCACATCGTTCCACTCGGTGTCTTCGTTGGGGTCCTAAGCGAAAAGCAGGCCATGTGAGTTTTCATTCAAGATTTTCATTTCCAAATATGGAGTTATTTTTATGTGCACGCAGTAGTGTGCAGACACAACACACCCACATGCGACCACAACAATAATATCTCTTGGTTGGTTTGGTATGTTTGATTTGTTATAAAGTACACATATTTTTACCTGCATTTTTAGTTATTTTTTGTCGAATGAATTTAAAATTAATAATTTTTAGGAACTAAGCACATGCAACTTTCTTTTAAACTAAAAATAAAACTGAATTATTCTAAACGAAAATGACTCATGACCAGGGCTGCATAGAATATCGATGTATCGCCTAGAGATGGAAGTTCGCGATATTTTCTTTGTATGAAAGAGAGAGAATTCCAACTGTCTGAATACCCTTCATTACCGAATTCTACTTCCGAAGTAGTTAATTCTTTAGTTAGCAAAAACATAAGGTGTTTAACTCTTTAATCCACCCTCAATGTACTTTTTCATTTACTATTTCCACTCGTGGTGAATGACTGCTAACCAGGCGTCAGCGATTTCTCTAGTCAGGTAGAAAACAATATTAACGAAATAAAAAAGTACAAATTTCATAACCTTTTTTTAAACCATATTCATTATATAATTTAATTTTTTTTACTCAGCTATATTATAATAAATATGAAAATAATAAATGTTGATTATTTTATACACATATGAATTTATTCGCAGCGTTTTATCAGATAATGGACGCGTAATTTTGTTACAATTTTTAACAATTAGGTACATCATTTCGATAGAATATTCCCACAATATTTGATTCTAATTTATCTAGGCTAAGATAAATGTCAATACCGATGGAATTAGAGGTCTTAGATATGTAATTTATGATGTTTTATTTAATTTTTTGTTAACTAGATAGCAGGTGTTTTTAAAATGTCTTTGCATAAGCAAATAATGCTCACTCAACTATTAGTTGGAATTTTATAAAGCACAGCTTATTGGTAACATTTGTAATAAATTCGTTAAGCGATTCAAATTGTTTTAAGACTACAAGATACCGACTTCTGGTCCGATACTATATAGTAGTTGTTAAAATTAATAATACATATCAGGTCACCAATTTCCTCCTGGTAACCAGAAGCGGCCGCCTTGTTGCCCAAATATATGAGATAGTGCATAAACTTCTCGAACTCAGCCTCCTCCTGCAGCAGGCGCTTAAAGCGAGGGTGTATGAACTGATTTCCCAAGTCCATCATAAACGATTGAGATTGAATCACTCTGAAAAACATCAGAATATTTATAATATAAATTAATTGCAAGGTTTTCCTTCTACTTACTTGCAAAAACGAAGTACAATAACGAGCATATTATCGATGGTTTCCTTGACCTTCGCACTCCGCCGGTTTAGGAATGCCAAGAAGGCCACCCGTTTTAGGTAGGACACATGATGCTTATAGAGGTCTTCGATAGAGTGGGCGGTGCACAGGTCTTCCTTGAAGCTCTTCCAAGTGGCCTGGAGGGCTTTAGCCACCAAATGAGTCTGCAGAGCGGTCACAAAGTGCGACAGCTTGTGACGCACCATCTGCAGCTGTCGAAACTGGGCAGACATCCGTAGTTCTGGTCCAAGCAGCTTTCCCACCTGCTGGAGGTACTCATGGGTTCCCTCCAAAATGAAACTCACATGCCGCAGCTTCAGCAAATAGCCAAATATTTGACCATATTTGGCAATAGTTTCTGAACTTATCACCAGATTCAGTGGCCAGTCCACCTTGCAGTGCAGCGCCAGCATGGATGTGGCATCTAGGGACAGGAAATCCAGCCTATCCGGAATCTTAATGCAATTCAGGGTGAGATTCTGCGTTACCGTGGTTTCATCGGCCGGGCAGACAGCCAACGCATTGCTAAGCATAGCGTCGAGCACGCCCCTTTGGCAAAGACTCCTTGGATCGATGCCTCCTCGAATCCTTCCAAGAATATCAGATGTGAGGGACCCTCCAAACTGTCCATCCAGCAAGAAGAAGTAGTTCCTTAGTCGGCGAAAATGCTCATAGATGCGCAGGTCTTTGAATATCCTTAAAACCTCATTCCGAAGAAGAGCGTAGTGTGCATTAACAGGTACCATCACGGACAGTTGGAGGCACCGACGGGCCATGAAAGGATTGCAGGCCTCCGGTACAGTTAAGGTCATCTGTTGGTTATTCCTTACGTGCTCCTGCTCGCTTTCCTTTTGAAAGTTCGTGGGCAGTCGGAATGTGGGCTTGAAGCTTGCCAGAACTTCGTCAGCTGCCTTCGCAATCACAGGAGCCGGCTGTGGGGAAATGGTTTTGAACGATAATGACCTCTCAGTATCATAATTATTACTATTGTTATTATTCACAGCATCTTTGTCAGCTGTTTCGGGCGTGAGCGCCCCAAAATCGGCATCGGAGGTTATGGACATGGGCGTTAGGACCGACAAAGGCACTTCCACTTGCAGCTTGTTGAGTTCCAGCGGCAGGCGCATGGTATCTTCGCTTCTTTTGACAAATTCCTTGCCCAACATAATTTCATATTCGCTGCCCATTACTTTCCGCCTATTAATGGCGCGCTCCTCGGTGGATTGCATTTGACGCTGGATTCGCTGGGTATTCTCATCCTCGGTGGAATTAAAGTATCTGAAGGGATCGTGGTGCTGCATGCGGAGCCGGTTTTGCTGTAAGTCAGTCAGCTGTTCGGTTTCCGTGCCTTTCAAATTCGCATTAATGTCGGGGGGCAAGTGGGCGCGTAGCCCGGTGGTCGAAGTCATTGAATCCGACTGTTTCACGTTGACTATCGCTTGGAAGTGTTCCGAGGAGAGAATGTGCTTGCGATTACGATCGAGTTCTGACTGCAAGGTTAGTTGTTCATTTGAGTTGAGCACATCCAATGGTCTTCGTTGAAACGGAACAACATTGGGCAATTCTGCCTTAGAAGGCAGCTCCAAATTTTGAGCTCCAGCCTCCTCCAATTTTTCTGATATTTTATCATCCCTGTCTATCACAGATTCTGGTCGGGAATATGGTCCCTCGAGGCAGGATTGAAAACTGCGATCGCTATTTGAGCTGTCATCTGGACTGACGGTGTCCTGGGACTTCGTTTCAACGCCTAATAAATCCTGGAGATAACCCACTTTCTTCTGCAATGCTTCCTTCTCTTGGAGCTGCCTCTTCTCCTCCAGTCGATCACTTTCTCTCAGAAAAACTAATTCATTGACGATCTCCTGACGCCGTCTTTCCAGAACATTCTGTTGGTGGAGTTCCATCTCAGCATTGAGCTGATCATATCGCAGTTTCTTTTGGACATTCGCCTCCAGCAGAAGCACACGCTGATGCTCCTCCCAGGCAGCCAGATGCGCTTGGGTGCGCTCCACCATGAGATTCTTGAAGTTACGCTTGGCTGCCATGCGCTCCTGGAAAATGCTCTGCATACTGCACCATCCGAAACGTTGATAGATGATGGCATATTTTTCAGCCAAACGGCGACGCATATCCTTAAGCTGTTGCTCCGTCAGACAAACTACTATATCAGGGAAGTCAACATCGAAGACGGGATGCTACAGGTTAAGAATGATATGAATGATTTAATTTTTCCTTTGATTTGTTTAACTCACCTGAGGATTGTAAGCCTTGAGCACCCGATTGTACTTCCCACACTGGAGAATGTCCTGCTCGCAGCCGGATAAAAAGGCTGGAATCTCCTCGTTGACCACTTGATAGCCCCTATTGAAAAAGTCCTTACTGCACTCATCTATCATTGAAGGCGATGTGTATCGGGATCGGCTGATAAAAATCTCATTAAGCTCTTCGTCCAGTTCCCCATGGTAGATCCATCTCTGTAGCTGAACGAAGTATGTCTGCGACATTCTACGCAGCAGATAGATAAGAAGCTGCAGGAAGTCGCTGTTGCCGCATGTGTCGATAACTTGCCAGATGCAGCTCATGAGGAAACATCCAGGCACGCCAGCTTCTAGATTCACTGTATTCCAAGATATAATTTAGGTATTGGTAAAAAGTATTACGGCTACGCTATATTCAATTAAATACAATGATAATAGATTATAGAAAATACAATCTTACGCCTGGGCTCCCTCTCAAAAACGTTCTCCAACTGTCGCAGGAGCTGCATGGCAGTCCGGGAGTTCAGTAGCAGCTGGGGAAGACTGTCGACGGACTGGGAAAGCAGAAACTGGCGAGTGGTAGCTAGGAAGTCCACCAGGATTTCGCGCAAAGCCTGTAAGCAAGCGAAGAATTATAAACTCTTCTTTGGTATGGTATGCACATTCAAACTCACCCGGTTAAGAGGTCTTTCCAGACGGGCATTGGTGTACGAGTTGCACCTGGTGCGGGCACTCAGTCGCCGGTAGGCACACCCGGCGCGCAGAAAGGGATCCGAAAACTCAGCCAGAATCTCCGGCAACACACTACGCATAGTGGTGTTCGGTCTAATCCGAAGCTCCTTATCATCCTCCGCCGAACACATAAAGGTCTCCGATTGGAGGCCGGCAGCCGCCTTCTTTAGGTGATCTACGAGAACAGCTTCTGTAATATAGTTGAGCACCAGATGCTTCTTCAACAGGAGGTTCAGATCGTTGGTCATCATGTGGTCCGAGATAAAATGCTTTTCCGGTCCAGGTTCAGCAACAAATTGTAGCTTCTTCTGGGTTTCTTTGGACCTTGTTCTTTTGAGGATCGCCAGTGAGGGGATCGATGATATTGGTTGATCTCTCGATTCCCTCATCCGAGCTATGGAACTCGCCAAAGAGGAGATGGTGAGATTTAATGGGTTAATCCGGCGGAATGGCTTCTTGAAATTACTAGGTAGAGGATCCGCGCTGGGCACCATTATTTGCAGGGGCTTTTGGGCACTCTTCATTTGATTAATATATCTGAAGACATTTGGATATATTGGCTCCTTGAATAGCTTGTAGCCAATTGGCTCCACTTCCTGCAGTTTCAGCACTCCCGGTTTTAGAACCCTGAACCCCGCTTTGGGGCACTTCTGGGATTTTTCCTCAGTGTCCTGGGAATCTTCTGCCTTTTTCTCCTCCAGCAATCCCAGGAAGCTCTGTATCCTGTCGCGCGGCTTGGGATCCTTTTCTAATTCGTTCCTCACCTCCCGTAGCAGATCCAGTTTGTTTTGGGAGGACATTGTCCCGCTTCGTAACAGCGCCTCATAGATTCTTGAGCGCCTTCTGGACACCAACGAAGCAGCTGTGGGGAGACTGGCCGTCCCCTCCTCCGTCTCCAACAGCGTGGCCAGGTAGGTGACCAGGTCGTACACGCTGTGGGTGCACTCAGCCACTGCAGCCATAGGGATTGGTTTTAAGTTCGAAAATCCAAGGATATTTCCATTAAAACAAAAAACAAAATTACTTTAGAGTGACCACAGCTGAAACGTTCAAACATACCATAAATACACTTTGCGGTATTTCCTTCAGTAATCCGTTGGAAGTTCAAAAGTAAGAATTTTACGGTGCAACATATTGATTTTATTTTAAAATCTTTTTTTATACAATAAATAATAATACATTGAAAGCACGATACATCTGGATGCTTGTTAAATTTTTGTTTCAAGTTGATCTAAAGTTTCTGTCCATCTCTGATTTATATACTTGGAGGGTTGTTTATAACAATATCAAGAATATATACGGGAGCATATAGGCAGTTCAAATTGAAAAACTCCCAAACGCTTTTAAAAATATTTTTGTAGATAAGGTTTGAAAATCTAGCGAACTTGCGAAAAGCAATTTTATTTATTTTATTATACCTGGGCTCGGCTGATAGAAGTTAGCTCCCATACTTACCTACCTTAAAATCCAATTCGTATTATCTATAAAAAGAAAACATCGTATTTACACTAAATTAAAAAGTTTTAAATATATTGTTCTGCGGTTTTTTTGTTTTATACAAATACACAATATTCTATTTGCCCTTTGGCTTACAATATTAGCTTAGATAGATAGCTTAGGTTCTGTATTTTTAACACAAAAACATGCAGAAATTGAAATTGGATCTATTTAAGATTTTCGGTATTCGGTCTCCCCATGTTTATGTGATTTACAATTGTTTTATGTTTGTCACTTTTTTTTCTTTTTTTTTAGCAGTAGTTGCTTGAAAACACAAAGAGTGTGGATCTGGCTAACGACGCGGTGATTATATACGTAAATGGGATAAGGAGAATCCAATCGAAAAGTGCACAAAGTGTACACAGATTCGAAACTGATTATTGCAATGCGGTGGTGGTTGTGGTCGTGGTGGTGTGTGCAGCGTGTGAGTGTGGTTTGACGACTAGGTTTGACGCTGGTGGTGGTGGCGTGGCCCGCACAGGTGCCGGTGCCGGCGGATCCACCGCTGCTCCTTCCTGCTCGAACTTCCTGTCGTTCACGACCACGTTGCCCATCAGCACGAATCATGAGGCGCTGTTCGTCTCGCCGTTGCTCTCGTGGAAGTTGGTGCCGTTGACTATGAACGAGGTGCCCAGGCCATACAGGTGTCCGGAGTACTTGGCATGATCAATGTTGTCCTCAAAGAACATCTGAAACGGGGCGAATCGAACAGTTTATATATTAACGAGGAATATTAATTGGTTTCGAGGTCTCGGGGCTTGGACGAACGGTTCGCAAAGCAATGACTGGGTAAATGTCGGGTATGTATGAATCGATATGTTGAGAGTTGAGCGAGCGGTGTTAGTTCTAGGACTAGGAAGCGTTTGAAGCACATAAATCTACGGCGGGAAGCGGGCACAAAATCTAAAAAATATCCCCAATCGGTGGTTCGGGAAGAAGTACTTATATGGTTTCATTACATACCGTTTACCGATATATATAGTAATTTTCTGGGGCTTTCATGGATGTTAGGATGGGGTTGGGTAGTTAGTAGTTCTGCTATTTTCTTGATATTGTAGATGGACAGTTCTCTACAGGTTTAAGCCCTTGTAACGAATATACACACAGTGCATTGTGTGGAAATTTACGTCAACAAAGACCTTAAAAGTTAAAAGACATGAAATGTTGTTAAGTATGCGTGTTAGCCAAAATAAACCAAAACTAAAACTAAACTTAAGAAGTGGATCGTCCCAGAAACACTATATATAGACAAACTTTTGCTTTACTGAGATCTTTGGGATTATTATAGAAAATAGAGTATGCATTGCCCAGATACCAAAACAGTATAAATAAAATGTTTAAAGAGAAAATTAATTTCAATTTCTTTAATTTTCCATGTAAATCCAGCAGAGCAGGTGGTCTCTTCATAACTCTTTTCGTTTCGTTTCAAGAAATTTTAAAAAATAACAGACATGTTTCACATGGTTCAAACAAACAGTTTAAATTAACTAAAAACACTTCATATTATGGACTTCATTCATAAATAGTGGGCACTTCAAGTGCTAATGGTATATAAGCGCATATATATATACATATGTAGATGTAAATATGAAATTTAATGAATATGACAATGATTGCCGATAAACCATGAATCACTTTAACCCGAATGAACGATGATGATGGCGGGCAGATGAGGAGGCTAGTTAAGTTAGTGGTTGCTACTGCTAGCTAATTTTCCGAGTTGCTGTTAGGCTGCGAACCGGAGTAGACGTGATCTAGATGCAAGTGGCCCAGCGACGAGACGGCACGCTCCGCGCCAGCTGGCGGTAAGCCTGGCGTGGCGGGGGGCGTGTCGACGTAGGTGCTCGCGGTGAGCTGCTCGCATGATAGAGTATTGCCCTTGCCGTTGCCGCCACTTATGTCCATCTCAGAGTCATCGGAGGGGATAAATCCCCCCCCGATGTAGGCCGGACGGCTCAGCAAACCGATCTGGGTGACGGACGGCTTCAAATGCATGGTGTGCTCAAGCAGGTAAGGGAAGAATACAACGGGCGCTTCTAGGTCAAAGTGCAAATCATTTGTGTGCTGTACCTCACGCATTTTGAAGAATGCCATGCCCGTGAGCAGGGCATCGGAGCCGGCCTGGTGTTGAGGGCCCACTCGCCGCAGCTCCAGCTGATCGGCTACCTCCTGCAGGCCTCCCTTCAGGTTCTTGCACGACTTCATCAGATACTTGATGTCGAAGATGTTTGGGAAGTAGATGTGCAGCAGCTCGAAGAAGTCTCCCTCGTCGGCGGGCAGGTTCTGGTCTGTGAGCAGCTTGAGCAGATATCCAAAATCGTAGCCGGAGTGGAAGCACAGCCACTTGATGTTGTCCACCAAAACAATGCCCGAGCTCATCAGCAGCTCCGCGAACTCGATGGGGTCAATGCCGTCCTCCTCGTGCTTCTTGAACTGGATGCCAGAGTTCTGAAGCAGATCTATCGAGTCTTGCGCATACATATCCTCGCTAAAGATATACAAAAATAAAGTATTTATTAGGAAACCCACCATTCTTTAGCAAAGCCAGCTAACCTCAGGTTGAACTTGAAGTTAAACTGCCAAGTGGAGTAGCCGGGTGGAGTTTTGCCCTCGTCGTCCATGAAGGTCAGGCCGAGTTGGATGATCCGCAGCAGGTCGACGTTGCAACGCAGCAGCTGGTAGTGATAGTCCGCCGTGGATCGGAACTCACCAACGGGTCGCGCCACAACGCCCGGGAACTCGGTGTCCATGGCCACATAGTGATATTTCTGTACCACCTTCCGAATGGTGCGGAACTCCTCCTCCAGGTTATGCTTCCACACGTCCCGGATCCCGCACTCCTCGTTGCTCGGTATGTGAACCTGGCCATGTGCCGCGCCACTGATGGCCGAGGGCATTGTCTGCGAATTGTAACGATTATCCGTTAGGGGGCCAAGCAATGCATATCGTTTTGAGAGGAAGGAAGTATTCTGGAAGTGTGCGATTGTGTATTTGGACCTCCATACGGAATTGGAGGTGATCAGTTCAAAGAATTGATGCATGGTTAATGCGTATATAACAGGATTTTGATGAAAATTTAATAAGAAACAAAGAGAACTCTATAGAGTTTGTCGAATTTTCCAAATCTTAAAATCCAAAGTCAACATAATTGGTAATAACTTTGAAGTGATTGTCAAAAGCAGGTCGAATTCAACGATAGAATTTTGTATCTTGCATTTTAAGGTACAAGATTTAATATTTAAAAAAATATTTATCATATATATAATGTTTTTCCATCCATTTTTCTTAGACTGTGTTGTGTTGTGTATGTTTTTGTGTATTGTGAGGGGGTGAGGGTTAGCAACATAATAAAATAGCCGGACCAATTGGTTAAACACGTTAGCGAAACACAAATCAAAAGTTTATAATCGAAGGTTGTCCAATTTCTCTGTTAGAAGTGCTACAATTTGCTGCTGATAAGAAAGAATAACAAAAAATCGAAACAATAACAAAACAAAAGGCACATAAGAAGTTGAAACAATTTTGATAATTTGCTTGGAGGTGGTTACGGTTACTGGAGTGATGGGTGTTACGATGGGACGCTACTTACATCGTCGCCGGTCGTCGCCGCCTGGTGCGCACTCTGCACCGCCGGATCAGCCACCTCTTCGCACTGACCTACAACCGAGCCTCAAGCAACAAGTTCCTCTTGGGTATACGAGATAACGGATTGACTCTGATGTTCAATGGTCTTGATCAAGTGTAGAGGAATCGGAATGTCAATAAGTGTAACTCTGCCTTTATGAGACACAATTAAACCTAAATCGTTCGAGTACGAGCTCATTAATACATATATGTTCATGTTGGCAATATAATTCAAGAAATAACAAGTTTAAGGTCCTTTCATTAAAGTTCTATACGGACTATTTTTGTGTATTTTATAGTAAAAGATTTAAACACTTCGGCTGATTTCGTATAACATAAATTGCAGAATATATTGTTGTAAAATACTATTAATCTTTTGCTTATATCATATACAGGACTTTGAAGACTCCTTTATCTTTCCTATCGGTTCCTATACGATTTGAAATATAGCATTCATAATTATATGAATTTAAATTCGCAGAAACGTGTTAAGGCTCAAAAGAATTTTAATTTTCCCTAAGGTGCTGTAGTAGCAAACGGGAAATATTATTCAGCATTTATAGAGTACTAGATCAAGGTCGGGCACAGAACGGTCAGTTCGGAGCTTGGCAAACAGAAACCATTCTTAAAGACATGGGCCATAAAGAATATGCTGCAAAGCAGAGCTTCTGCATATGAATTTGGTTTTTGTGAACCTTGGCGCGAAATCCATGCCCACGACTATAAGTGTGCATTTTTTGTTTTTGTACTTTGGAGCTGTAAAGAGCTTGCTACTGTCGCCACTCTCTAAAGCGGAGAGCTCTGGGAGACGTTCTATCTAGTTTCAAGACCTCTGTATTTGTTAATTTCAACATCAGTCTTATTTTAAATTAATTATAACCACAGCATGCGAAAAAAATGTGTCACTATGTTTTAGAACCGATGAATTCAATAACGGATTTGCCCAGGAGTCAAATAAATAAAAGGTAACCAAGTAAGTGGTAGAAGGTTGTAAGCTTCCTTGACGTTTGGTGGAAAATTAAAGGAAAGGAACAGTTAGGACGCCCTAAGAAAACTGCAAGCACACCCACACGGACACACACACGCACCCTTTTACATCTTAGCACATACACACGGCAAGGCACTGGAGATGCATTTGCAATTTTTGCAATGGAATGGCCTTGGAAGTCGGCCCGTGGGCGCAAAATCCGTATACCCAAACGCTCTTCGCAAAGCTTACCCATTTCATAATATGTGATGGTCGGCGATTAAGTCGATTTCGCTACTTTGCAATTACTGTCGGCGTCTCCTCGTTTGCTGGATGAGGGAGGGGGCTGTCTGATTCTGAGCACCTCGGCTTCCTGGCCACCGATTTTCCAGAGCAGGGATCTTCTCTGCAGCGATACTCGACTTTTGGCAATGACTTCCAACAGATTTTAGTCAGTTAACATTAATTGCAAGCGCGCAAGTGCCATAATATTGTAAAAAAATTAGATGTGCAGGCTAGTGTGGACAAACGCTCGCTTTCCGTTTCAGTGTTGGGCAACGACGAAGACAAGAGTATCGATATATAGGCTGCCACTAATTTTGAATTTTGCGCATTTGTTTTTGTATCTGTGTGTACTAAAATATAAAATTGTAAATAATTGTGGTGTGCTGCGTTTTATGTTTGTTGTTTTGTCTGTTGTATTCGATTTTTGAGTGTTTGATAATTCATCGCCGACCAGTTCATTGTTGAGCAACACGGAGTCGGGTTTCGTTTTGATTTCATTCTCTCAACAGCCTCCTAGGTGGCGCTAGTGCTGTGAGGTGTGTTGTGTGTGGTGGCAACTCTAGACTTGCAGCTGTTCGGTGGAAAGCAAACAAATTTATTTAGTTCAATTTCACCGGTAAACGTTGGTAGGTTAACCATTAATTAAGTTTAGCAAATAAGTGTGTCAAATTTGTTTGCCAACAAACTGTGAGTTTAGTGGTGTTGTGTCTGTTCAACTCTCTTTGCCCTTAACCCATTTGTATGTGCTTCGCGATTCGCCAATTCAAAGAAAAAAGTTACCTCGCGTTATAAATAAACAAGCACAACTAAACAATTCGTTTCCCAGTTTTGATTGGGATATTTTTGTGCTTTGTTTACATATCAACTACGACAACAACCATCACCATTTAGCTAAAAAAATACTCGTTTTCGCGGAATGCGGGGGAAGGGGAAAAAGAAAACAAAAAAGAGTGCAGATTCCACCACGCCGTCTGTCAACAAGCCGCAATTACGTACAGACAACTCTCAGTGTGATCTCTCCCCGGCGCTTAATTACATACACATATCGGCTATACATACGTACATACATATACGATCCATGGACCGGCAAAGAACCGATTTCACCAGTTTCTCGGAAGGGTTAATAAACTTTTCACACTTTAAAGTTGGCACGTTTTTCCCTTTTACAGCTTCGTAAAGTTTCCATTTAAATATTTGCTGATAAAGTCGAGTGGCGGCGTCAAAAATTATTCCCATACAGATAAGGCCAATTTTTCTTATCGCCCGTCCTTGAAGTTGATCATTATCAAACAAACATCGAGGTCAATTGACCTTGAGGGAATTATTTTATCTCTATTGCATTATTCAAAAGCTTTAATATTGTGAAGTTGTTCTGCATTTAAAGTCTAATCTATTCTTGTCAACATAACAAAAGTATGAAAATTCTAAAAAATTCGAGGTTTATATTGTTTACCCTATTCTTTTCACAATCAAAGGTAGAAGTTGTTTAATATTAAGTTCAATATCTGTGAATACTACTAAGTATTTACAAACTATCCCATAGATTATCAAGAGTTGACAAAACTAAATGGTAAACAAAGCAAGTCATTCTGCCCTTGAAATTCAATTTATCCTCACTTTAAGTGCAATTTTAGAATATATACCATTCTATTTATAGAATTAGGTAATTTTTTATTAAATTGACTACCAATTACTCTTCATAAATGGTTAGTAAACGTGTATATATTATTGCTCAACAATATTAAAAGACTCTAATGTTCAACTTAATAGTGCTCCATTTCCTGTGAATCGCGCAGACAAAACAAATATTGAACAAAACGCTTCTAAATTGTAGATAAATGCGAAATTCAATTTACTTGTCGGTGTCTGTATTTGTTTTTATCGGCCGAGCAATTTGATCACGTTTTAACCGACCCGAAGCAATACATACAACCTTCTCCGTCGCTCGTGGAAATGTAATTGAGGCGGCCAGTCGGTCGTGTGATCACTGATCAGTTGTTGTTCTTCGGGCACGCGATCTGGAAGAACGATCCAGCGGCTCACTCTCCAGTCTTGGGCCAGCTCCCGAACCGATCTGAGCTGCTCCCGAACTTCCCGAAGTGTGCGATCGAAAAAATTAGAAATTCAAACTTCTGGCATTCCTCGAATAAAGTGATCGTGCCGTGCCCTTCGGGACAGGCAGACAGCCAGACAGCAACAAAACATTTGTGCAAATATTTACGTGAGTCTCTGTCAAATAACGAAAAAAGAATGTCTCAAATTTTACTGCTACTTGTACCTTGAAGAGAATATATGTGTCGACTCACCTTGACTAAAGCTGGTAAAAATAAATTCTGATAAAGAATAAGAAGTTCTTACTATTGAGCAGACGCATAAATCAATTTTAAATGTTTTGACTTCCAGTCTTTCATTTCAGTCGCTTAATTCGAACCGGAATTGATTGCTTTCTTCTAATTTATTTTATCCATAGTCTAGCTTACCCGTTGAGCATTTGTAATCATTAAGTTTGTTTACCATAAACTCGTATTTCTTCTATTGTCTTGAATTTTTCACTGTTCACTGATTTTCGCTATAGGCATCAAATCTATAATTATGCAAAGTGAGTTTGAGAAGTCGTTGAACTACAAGATTAGCGAGATTTGTCCGATTATACCATATGTATAGGTAAAAAGGGCTCTATTCAGAGTAATTTGTTTATTAGGAGACCAAAAATAACAAATATCTCATCTTAACCTTTTTTTTTGCATTATTTCCTTCTAGAGACACGCGTTTCAAAAATGACCCTCAAGGAATGGGGATACCGCGTGCTGCCCGGTCTTAAGTGGTTGGACGGCTACACTGGGCAGGATGCGGTGGCAGATCTAATAGCCGGCGTGACTGTCGGCCTGACGGTGTTGCCTCAAGGCTTGGCGTATGCGACTCTGGCAGGATTGGAGCCCCAGTACGGCCTGTACTCGGCCTTTGTGGGTGGCATCATATATGCCATGCTGGGCAGTTGCCGACAGGTGACCATTGGACCGACGGCTTTGCTGGCGCTGATGACCAGCCGGCACACTGGCTTGGGATTGGGATCGGGCCCGTCCTACGCGATACTTTTGTGCCTCATCTCCGGCATGGTTGAGCTGGGCATGGCGGTGCTGAAGCTGGGCGCCCTGGTGGATCTCATATCGCTGCCGGTTACGGTGGGCTTTACCTCTGCCACAGCGGTCATCATAGGAACCTCGCAACTCAAGGGTCTGCTGGGGCTGCGTGGTGGCTCTGGTTCGGACTTTATCAACACCATGCGCTCGGTGTTTGGGAATCTCTATCAGGTGCGACGCGGTGATTTCACTCTGGGATTGGTCTCCATCATAGTGCTTCTGGTGCTAAGGGTGAGTATGTTTATTTATGAATTACATTTAAAATAATATTACATTTAAATTACGGTATTAAAATATCGACTCAAAAATGCGAGTATTTGATGTCTTCTGAAGAGCATATTATGACCACCAATGATATGATAGCCAAATGTCGTATATCTTTCGATTCGCCGTTAAAATTATTACAAAATAAAATTCTTTTAAATAACTAGAAAGAAATGTTTACCGACTTTTTAAAATTGTTGAATTTTATCATTTTTTTTTCCAATAAATTCCACTAGAAACTGAAAGACGTAAAGCTGAATGGACGACTTCGCAGCTTGCGTGCCCAGCAGTTGGTTAGCGGGAGCATATGGGTCATAGCCACCGGACGAAACGCTCTGGTGGTGCTGGTGACAAGTGNAAACGCTCTGGTGGTGCTGGTGACAAGTGTGCTGGCCTACAGTACCTGCGACCAGATGGACAGCTGTCCGTTCATCCTCACTGGAAAGGTGAAGAGCGGTCTGCCCAGCGTTGCGCTGCCCAAGTTTGAGACCACAATTCTGGACAGGAATGGGACCCAAATCGCTCAAAACTTTGAGCAAATGGTAGGTGCTTTTATTGGCTATAATATCATCTATAATGATTTAGTATTACATAGCTTTTGTTTATTAGAAAGAATAGTTCTGTAGACCTGTCATACTCTATATATTGAAACCTTCTCGCATGCCTCAAGTCAATCAGGTTTTTAATTGTGTGCATGCTAATAAGACGTATTTATTATTAGCTAATTCACTTAGGTAATAATTATAATAATTTTGATCTCAATTGAAGTTCTAATGGTTTCGCTGAGAAAGCAACTTGAGGCCGCCTTATGGGTCTTTATTTGCTTCTTCACTTCTATGGAGAAAAGCAGAAAATTATTAAAATACAACAATTTTTTATTAATTTCTTTTAACTCGCGAATCTGAAGCGACATTTATTTTGAAATCACATCCAGATTTAATTCAGCATATCGTAACAATAGTTTATTCTTCTACTTCTAATGATTTTAAAACTATTTTTAACTAATTGTATTTGTAATTTCAGCTCTCAGAACTGGGACCCTCCATGCTGATATTACCCATTATTGCCGTGCTGGGAAACGTTGCAATTTCAAAAGCATTTGGTGGAGCCGGGCTGAGTCCCACGCGGGAACTGGTAGCCCTATCCATGAGCAATATCTGCGGCGCCTTCTGCAGCTCCATGCCGGTGACAGGATCGTTTTCGCGAAGCGCCGTAAACCATGCGAGCGGAGTGAGGACACCCCTTGGAGGCTGCTATACGAGCGTATTGGTTCTCCTGGCCCTTGGCCTGCTGGCACCCTATTTCCAGTATATTCCAAAGGCTGCCCTTAGTGCTGTCATCATATCGGCGGTGATATTTATGATCGAATTTGAAGTCCTCCGTCCGCTATGGCGCTGTAGCCGGCGGGAGCTGCTCCCGGGTGCCATCACCTTTGTGTTGAGCCTGGCTGTGGGCGTCGAGATTGGCCTGCTACTGGGAGTGGGCGCCGATGTGGCCTTTCTTGTTTACCGAGCGGCACGGCCCGTGTTGAGCGTCTCCAAACTGCAGACCAGCAATGGCATCAACTACATTTTAATCCGCCCAAAGCATAGTTCACTGTACTTCCCGGCCATTGAATGGGTTCGCTCGGGAATCTCGAAAGCGCTAGCCACGCACGGCACTGCACCTGTGGTTCTAGATTGCGCCCATGTTCACGGTACGTTCTAATTGGTGATTATCTCATTCCAAAATAATTTATAAATATATATATCTTGTAGATTTCGATTTTACGGCGGCTCGAGGAATGGGATCGCTAAAGAAGGAGCTCGCCAAGGCGAACGTGCCCCTGTTTTTGATGAGTGCCCACAAGGACATTGGTGTGATACTGAAAGAGTCGACCAACATTGATTTCCCCACGATAGACTGCCCCGATGATTTGGAACCAATTTTGGAGCAAAGTGAGCCCTGCTTTGGTACACTATCCGTTCATAATCATCCTGCTTCCTCCCAACTACATTTTCACGCTTTAAATCTCTGCTTTTATTCACAGCTTGCTCTTCTGTATGATCATTCCTGCATTACTCCACTGCCTGATCACTTCTATCAAAGCCACACTAAGCACACTCCATTTCCAACTCCATCTATAGTCCCAGAAATAGGATTTTTGATTATTAAAATTGAACTTTTCCAGCTCCAGACTACGTGCTGCACTTGCAGGCCACAGCACCGCTCGTCGAGTCGCATATGGTGCATTGTGGTGCCGGAGAACCAACTGAACTGAGTAAACTTAATGGAAAAACCACTTCATAAAAGCGAAAACCTGAAACTCACAATGCAGGACATCAGAATGTCGTTAAGTTTGAATGTACTTAAGTATACCGAAAGTACTTCAAATAGAGCTATCCACGCTTTCCCTAGTATTTAACTTAAGCCACATTTCATTTCCAACTCATCCATTCCTTTATTTAATGTTTCCTCGCCGATTCGTCATTTGCTTGTTCTCGAAAAGCTTAAGCTTTAATTGTATATAAACATATGTAGTTAGGTTTTATAATGTTATAAATGTTTGATTTTTGTACTTGCTGCGAATTACTTTTATATGAAATGAAACAAATGAAATGAATGAAACAAAGGCATCACAAATACGACAGTTGCTCGTTTAAATGTTAATTTATATCTTTTCACTCAAAATTATGCTAAGAACTTTGTAAAATGAGCACAAAGCTACCAAGCATATCCCCAAAAGGCTGTCTCGAATCGTTAGAGATAGCAAGTGAAGTGTATTCAAACTTTCCGTTTAATCTTATAAAATTCGCATTTATTTAATGTTTATTATTAATAAGAACTGAAGCTTAATTATAAAGGATTTGTATAAAACTAATTTTTACACGCGTAGACACAATTAAAAAGAACGTTTAAAAATATTACAAAGTAGTTTTCATCTTGTTTAACTTAACAGAACATTCTCAAGGGCAATAAATAGCAAATATGTAGTTAAGGTCTAGGGTAGCTCTAAGGTTACAATAGAATAGAATTCGAATGGGATACGATGAGTACAACATTTCACAACAACTGACATTTACAAATCGGTGATCTCGTGGTGATGTTTGATGTTTCACATTCTGCCGGCCTGGTCCTCGCTGCTGATGGTTATCCGGGTGAGCAGCTCGGTCTGGATGCGCTTCAGCGCCTCGACCACCTCGCAAAGGACGCCGCTCTGGTAGCCAAATATCGTATATCTTTCGATTTGCCGTTAATCTTAATTATTACAAAATAAAATTTTTTTCAATAACTAGAAAACAAAATTGGCCGATTTTTCAAAATTTTATAAGGGGTTACATCATTAAAATTGTTCAAAATTGATAAAAAATAAATATTTTTAAATTTCTAAACTCAATATGCAGATTAATAAACCAACGAAAAACTACCACAGAAAAGCTTTCCGAATTGAAATAAGGCCGGTTTTGGCAAAGTTATTCATATTTTTAAATTTGACTTGTCAAAAAAAACTAGGGTATTAAAATATCGACTCAAAAATGCGAGTATTTGATGTCTTCTGAAGATATGGCCAACAATTTTAGCCAATTTTTTTAAATTTGATAAGGGGTTACATCATTAAAATTGTCAAAAATTGACAAAAATTTAATCTTTGGTAATTCCTAAACTTGATATGCAGATTAATTAACCAAATAAAAACTAACATAGAAATGCATGCCGATTTGAAGTTAAGGCTGTTTTGGCCATGTTATGGTTATTTTTATTCTTAAGTTTGATTTGCCCAAAAATTAGGATATCAAAATACCAATTAAAGGACCAAAATATCCGCATACTTGCGGTCTTGTTAAGAGCATAACTTGGCCAAAAATGGAATGACAGCCAAATGCCGTTTATATTCGGAATCGCAGTTAAAATCTTAATTATTTAAATTATATAATACTAAAATATTGAATAAAAAATTTTTGGTCGATTTTTCAAAAAAATGTAAGGGGTTACATCACTAAAATTTTCAAAAATTGAGTAAAATTTTATTTTCTCTTATTTGTAAAGTCGGTATGCAGATTAACTATCCAAATAAAATCTAACACAGAAAAGCTTTCCGATTTGAGATTAAGGCTGTTTTGGCCAAGTTATGGTAATTTTTGATTTTGGTTTGTCCAAAATTGAAGGACCAAAATATCCGCATACTTGAGGTCTTCTGGAGAGCATATTTTGGCCAAAAATGGAATGAAAGCCAAATGCCATATATATTCCAAATCGCTTTTTTTAAGGCTCTTTTGGCCAAGTAAAGGTTATTCTTAAGTTTGATTTTTCCAAAAATTAGGATATAAAAATGCCGATTTAAGAAGAAAAATATCCGCATACTTGAGGTCTTCTGGAGAGCATAATTTAACCAAAAATGGAACGACAGCCAAATGCCATATATATTCCGAATCGCTGTTTTTAAGGCTCTTTTGGCCAATTTATGACTATTCTTAATTTAGCTTTGTCCAAAAATTATGATATAAAAATGCCGATTTAAGGACCCAAATATCCGCATACTTGAGGTCTTCTGGAGAGCATAACTTGGCCAAAAATGGAACGACAGCCAAATTCCATATATATTCCGAATCGCTGTTTTCAAGGCTGTTTTGGCCAAGTAAAGGTTATTCTTAAGTTTGATTTTTCCAAAAATTATGATATAAAAATGCCAATTTAAGGACCCAAATATCCGCTTACTTGAGGTCTTCTGGAGAGCATAACTTGGCCAAATATGGAACGACAGCCAAATACCATATATATTCCGAATCGCTGTTTTCAAGGCTGTTTTGGCCATGTAAAGGTTATTCTTAAGTTGGATTTTTCCAAAAATTATGATATAAAAATGCCAATTTAAGGACCCAAATATCCGCATACTTGAGGTCTTCTGGAGAGCATAATTTAACCAAAAATGGAACGACAGCCAAATGCCATATATATTCCGAATCGCTGTTTTCAAGGCTGTTTTGGCCAAGTAAAGGTTATTCTTAAGTTTGATTTTTCCAAAAAT
>VNKC01004028.1:0-47268 GCA_008042775.1 Drosophila pectinifera | reverse complement strand
ATTTTTGGCCAAGTTATGCTCTCCAGAAGACCTCAAGTATGCGCATATTTGGGTCCTTAAATCGGCATTTTTATATCATAATTTTTGAACAAATCAAACTTAAGAATATCCATAACTTGGCCAAAACAGCCTTAAAAACAGCGGATCGGAATATATATGGCATTTGGCTGTCATTCCATTTTTGGCCAAATTATGCTCTCTTAAATTTTGGACAAATCAAAACGAAAAATAACCATAACTTAGCCAATACAGCCTTAATTTCAAATCGGAAAGCATTTCTTTGTTAGATTTTATTTGGTTAATTAATCTGCATACCGACTTTACAAATAAGAGAAAATAAAATTTTATTCAATTTTTGCAAATTTTAATGATGTAACCCCTTATAAAATTTTGAAAAATCGGAAAAAAATTTTATCTAATTTTTTTTAAACATTTAATATTTAAATAATTAAGAATTTAACGGCGATTCGGAATATAAACGGCATTTGGCTGTCATTCCATTTTTGGCCAAGTTATGCTCTCCAGAAGACCTCAAGTATGCGTATATTTTGGTCCTTAAATTTTGGACAAATCAAAACGAAAAATAACCATAACTTAGCCAATACAGCCTTAATTTCAAATCGGAAAGCATTTCTTTGTTAGATTTAATTTGGTTAATTAATCTGCATACCGACTTTAAAAATAATACAAAATACAATTATATTCAATTTTTTTAACGGCGATTCGGAATATAAACAGGATTAGCCTCTGTATACCGAGTCGACTGTTTATAGCAGTTCAAGAAAGAACAGAACAAAAAAACTGAAAACACAAAATACCTGCATCATTTGAACAGATACTTTGACCTGCACGCCACAAGTAGTAGGGATATACGGGAGTGGTGTTTTTCCGCCGTCCCCATAAATGTTTGTGGGACAACCGGTCCCGTATTTCCCTACTATTTGTGGCGCCCCATATCGGATGTTCTGGGAACTAAATTGGGTGTGTGTCAAAATTTATTTTTTCCCCACTACTTGACGATCATTAGGTAAGTGTCCAGATTTATTGGATTCACATATATTCCTACTATTTGTGGCGCCCCATATCGGATGTTCTTGGAACTATTTGGGTGTGTGTCAAAATTTATTTTTTCCCCATTACTTGACGATCATTAGGTAAGTGTCCAGATTAATTGTAGCCACGTATATCCCTACTATTTGTGGCGTGCCCTATTGGATGTTCGTATAACTAAATTGGGTGTGTGTCTAAACTTATTTTTCCCCACTACTTGACGATCATCAGGTAAGTGTCCAGATTTACTATTTCCCCACTGAGAGACCTTCCTAGGTAAGTGTCTAGAATATAATTTTTCTCCCATGTGCAATGCTCGCCGATCGAGTGGTGTTCTAACCATTATGTTAAACCTATGTATATAAACACTTTAACATAATTTAATTCTGTTGTGCTGCTGCACAGATTAAAAAAATCTATTTATATTCACGTTTAACCATATAGTTTTTTACCCTAATTTATTGGACAAATCAGAGTTAAGAAAAAAATCATTGCTTAATTAAGTAAGATTTTAGTGACGAATCGAAAGATATGCGGCAGTTGACTGTCATTCAATTTTTGCCCAAATTATGCTCTCCAGAAGACCTCAAGTATGCGGATTTTTGGGTCCTGAAATCGGTAGTTTTTTACCCTAATTTATTGGACAAATCAAAATTAAAAATGATCATAACTTGGCCAAAATAGCCATACCATACCAAACCGACATTAAAAATAAAATAATTCAGAAAAGTAAGCAGTTATTACTTATTATTATTATTATTATTATTCAAGTATACCACTCATATTTTTATATATGTCTGCTTTTATTTTTAACATTGGTTTTTAGTGAATACCTCGATATTTCATGTATATATTTTTCGATTTTTTAAAAACAAAGAAAACATGACTACAGGGATGAAACTGTTAAGAATAAAATTACTAGTAAAACCAGGTATCAATTTAAGTTTTAATTAGTTTTAATTTTTATTAACTGTTTCAAAGCCTACGATTAAAAGCTTTAATATACATTCTATTATCTTTCAGCTGCACAATTAATTAATATATGCCCGTTAAACCCAGCGACAGTTGAAAGTACCCTAGAGATTTGGGTTTGGGCAGCTTCTAAGCTTTCCCTAAGCTTGCTCTGTTGGTCAGTCCCCTCTTTCTGGCTCCACTGCATATCATAAATCACAAAATTAATCCTTCTTGAGTTTATTAGCGAACATTGACGTGGCTCGTTATCTGTGTTGCCCCGAAAACGGGGGGCAGACAATCGCAACCATAAATTATGCGCGCATCGAGATTCGCTCCCTGTCCGGCTCCAAGCTGCGTGTCTCTAATAAAGCCGGACATCAAGTCTCAGCTCGATTTGTTAGTGGCCTAGTCCGGCACGGCGTTTGATTCGCTTAGCTAGGCAAAACTTTGAGGGAACAGCTCACCCGCGAGATGATAAACGATTTGCCATTCGATTTCGAGCCTCGGGGCCCTGGTTCAATGCACAGACCTGACTTTCAAAATGCAAATGCCTCGATATAATAAATATACAAAAAGAACAGTGACTCCCAGCCAAAGGCGGTCAAAGTCTAAGGCCCGTCTAGACAGGGCCAATGCGGTTGCCGATGATTAAGTTGGAAACAAGGCTAATATAGACGGTGCGTGTGTATCATCGCCATCAAAGGAAAAATCGCAGCAGGTGGCTATGAAAAATTGCATATAAATACGGGAGTTCAAGGTATCAGTGTAACCCCTGGCAGTGCTTAATGTATGTAAGAATTTTAAATAAGGCGTGGGATTGTCATATCAATATTGGTTTTGGGATTATGTACTTCTAAGACCCCAGACTTGGCTGTAAGCTAATTAAATTTGTTTAAATTGTCTTCTTTAACATCAAAATGCCCCATATTAATAATAAACATATTAACCTTGCATAGAAATCAACTTGCTGTACAAACTATTTCGGTAACTAAGTTTTTGAAAGTCCCAAAGGATTACCTTGGTCTTAGAACAATTTTGAATATTCTGTGGCACAAAACTTATAATTTATTACTTTATTAACTCTTATAATTTTGTCTTTCTATGAAACATAGTGAAGAAATTTATTTTGATGCAAGTTTGCTGACGAATACCCGTAAAAAGTAAGTCCAAAGGAAGGACCAAATTAGTGACATTGGATTTTCACTAGTTTTCTGCCCGAGTATCCTTGAGCGAAGTTTAAAATCCTTCCGTCTTAGTGCTGAATAGCTCAACTGGCTTACTTTACCTTTTCTCTGGGTGCACTTCCCTCTTGGCTGCCACTATTTTCTCGAGAGGGCACTCAAGACAATTACGTATTCGACATGTGTGCCGGGGCACTTCGATTCGAGATCTGGTAGGGGAATGTTCGCTTTCTCTCGGTCGCCGAGCTTGCATTCACGGGCAAATTGAGCCCTAATGACATAATTGACTTTTTCGGCTAAATAAAAATGTTTTTGCCAATAAAGCCATTGAGGCATTAATGCGCCAGCGAAAAGGAGAGCGAGGAGGAGATTGGCAAGTGGAAATAACAAATTGAATTTCAACAGCAAATTATTTTGAAACTGATTTCAATGTGATCGCTGGGGTGGGTCAAGGGCGAGCGATGAGCGGGCACAGCCAGTTTAAAGTATCTTCTGCTCAGGAGCAAACATTCCTTGGCATCCCCAGTAACTTTTCCCCGACTTTCCCGCCCGCTTTCCTTCGCTTTCCCCGCCTTTCTCGCTTGGCTTGCAAGTCACGTGTTGCCACAACAACCGCCAAAATTGTCAACAGCGAAAAATTGTGCGGGCGTGAGTTCGTTGCTGGAGGTGCCTCAAAAAGTGGGCGGCGGGCCCTGTACGTGGGCGTGGTCGCCTACAAATGAGCGCCAGCAGCACAAAGGAATTTCCGGTAGTTAAAGCGCTGCCAACGATTTCTCAGCTTTCTCAGCATATTTTCTTGAATTTCCCCCGTCTCTTCCCTGCCCGCAGCCCCGCTCTTTTCTTGCTTTGATAAATATATTGTACATTTCGCTTTTTATTCAAAAGAATTGCTAATGAAATAAGCAGCGCAATGTCAATTGGACCGCGAGCCAAAATATAGACACCCACTGCAAGGCTGCCGAAGGAAAATTGCTTTTGCTTCTTTATTTCTGAGTGCCGTGCCGCGAGTGCGGGCGGGGATGTCATAAAAGAACTTACATAAGTATATGTCTGTGTGTAAATAATAAATAATATGCAAATGTAATAAACAAAGAGATGATGATGAAGAGCCGGGCAAACTGTTGAATGAATTCTTAAGCACACTTGACCACGCTACCATGGTGTGGGCTGAGTGCCCGTACAACGCCCGGGCTTAGGATTTCAAAATAATGGAACAGAAAATAGTATATATATTGAAAACTTGACATGCGGCGGAGCAGGCTTCTATTTATTTTCCTCTAACCCACCTATTAAAATGTATGCATATTTTTACGGCGGAGATTCGCTTCGCTCTTCGTTTCGTTTCGTTAGGCCGGCTGTCAAAATCACGGCAGCCCAACGAACCAAAAAAAGTTGATATATACGCAAACATATATATGACCATTCGAAATGCTCCAAATGCGGATCAGTGTGTGTGTCTCGGCCAAGTTATGCAAAATGGCAACCCAAAAACTACTGAGAAGGGGCAGAGGCAGAGGCAGCGGCAACGGGAACGGGAACGGCAACGCATTCCATGCAAATGTTGGCAAAACAGATTTTTAACCACCTATATTTTTTTTGGCCGCCCATTTCCCGGAAAGATTTCTTGGCCAGCTGGCTGGCAGAGTGACTCCCGGGCTCGGATAGTTAGTCCCTTACCAAATTGGCTGCCAGCCAGCTTATGTAGATTTCAGCAAGCCAAACACGTGCCCGCATCCAACTTGAGTTTCGTTTTCAGTTTTCGGTTCCTATTTTCGTCTGCGCAAGTTGACGATGGCTTAGTTTAGTTTTGGGTCTGGTTTGGGGCTACTGCTTTTTTGTTTTTTTGGACCGGAGCCTACAACTTGCTCCTTCCATATTTTTGTAATTTGCATAATTATATGTGTGATTTATGGATTTAAAACTGTATACTTAATACCACCCTCTTCAGGGCCCCTCGTTTATCATTCATCCAAAGGGAGGGCTTGTCTAATTTGCTAGTTCTTGGCAACAGCAACTTTAGTTGGCCTAATTGGATGGATTTCTCTCAGAGTTTTAAAAATAGTCCAAAAGGTGCTTTATTCGATTATTTAATTTATTTTTTTAATGGTTCGTTCAATATTATTTATTTTTATGAAATTTCAAAATTATATCTATATATATAATAGTGATTTTTTCCAGAAAGTTGTTCTAATAAAATAATAATAATACAATAGCTAAACAAATAGGAGTCACATTAAAAAAAAAGTATTTACGAAGTCTCTCATTTATGACAAGTCAAAGTACTATTTATGTAACCCCTTACTTTCATATATATCAAATTAAATGTGTAAAAAGAGAAATATTAATCACAATGTTTCGGAGGATGCTGCGGCTCCTGCTGCTGCGGCAATAATTTCAATTTGTGCTGCAATGTGACAGGCGCCAACAACATGAGCAAGCAACGAGCGCGGTAGATGAAAGGCGAAGGACACTCGGCACACAGACACTCACGCAGCCAGGAAGAAAGTGGTGTCCGCATTGCATATGCAACATGTTCGAATGCCTTGCATCGGACACGCCTTCGAGCCATTCGAGGCCCCACTGTACCGCCCTCCCCAGATCCTTGCCACTTGTCGCTGCTATTGAGATAAGGAAATTTATTGGCTGCGCATGTTCTTTGTGACAGATTTCGATTTATGTGCCTTTTGTACGCGTTTGTCTGCGAGTGTGTGCAGTGTCCTCTCTTTTTCCGCTCCTGCTTTATTTAAATTTTCCTGCCTGTCCTGTTACCGCAGGCACTTCGCATTTCCACCGCCCTCCTCCCCGCAGTTGCTTAACTTTAAGTGCTTACCTTAAAGGGCGGTGCGGAGACAGTCGGCAGACACGGCAATAAGCGCTGAGCTGCAATTGAAAAAATTGACAAATTAAAACATGTCCAGGGAATACATTTATCATTGGCGAATCATAAATACCCTCTGAAAATTATACAGGCTTTTAAAAAAATATTCTACGATTGCCCCAAACATTTTACTACCTGAATATAAGGAAAGTTTGGCTGAAGAATTCAAGAATTAGGTATAAGTTCTTATTTCGTTCTGCAACAAATTTAATTCATAATAAGAACAATCTACTCTCACCCTGTTTTAAGACTCTTGTGTTAATACGATGTAAGAAGCTGTATACGAATGTAAAAAGTTGTTTATCGGAATATCTATACCAAGAGGAATGCAATAAAGGGGCTTTCTGGGAAGGAAATCGAGCCGACAGGAGGGGAAAAAGTGTAAAGGCTTCAAGACGATAAGGACCCGGCCAGTGCAGAGGCGGCTTCAATGAGTTGTGCATGTGGTTAATGTCCATTTGGCATCCTTTTTGCTGCCCGGCCATCTGCAGTTCGATTTGCACTTCTTTTGCTATCCATGTCTGCCAGTTTTTCCGGGAAATCTGACCTCTGCCGGCCTACGGCCTACGGTCTGCTGCATGCCACTTATATATGCGAATGGCTGCCCCAGCTGCCTCAATCCCATTTAATGCTGCAATCAGCTTTGCTTTTTGAGCCCGCTGCTACTTTGCAGTGTCTGTGCCTGGCTTTATGTTAATCATACGCCCTGTGGCAGCGGCCACTGCAGGCCATATGCCGCCGGGGCGGTGCCACTCGGCATATTCACGACCGCGTCAAAGGCGGACGTCGTAAAAATAACTTTTGCCTTATCGAGCGGGCTCCATTTATCGTATATCATCGATGGGGAGAACTCGCATGTGCCAAACTTGAGCAATTAACGCTCCTCTGCGATGCATTAATGCGAAATTGCTTCAAAGTTTTTGGGGCCAATTAAAACCTTGAGAGGAAACGACGGAGAGCGACAAGAATTGCCACAATTAAATTGAAAGCTTTTTAATCGTTTTACTTTTACTTTCACTTCTCCGGGAGGTGAGCGGTTTCCTCAGTAAATTTTCATCTTTCGGTCTCCTGAAACTTTGGCCGCCTTTGTATTTATGCTCTGTTTAATTGCTGTGAAAAAAATATTTTAATTATATGCACAGGCGCCAAAGAAATATTTTCCCAAAAATAGCAAAACGAAACGAAAATTATGCAAATGACTGCTGACAGTCGCTTTCTTACTTTAGGTGGCTTGCACACGATTGCAGGTTATTAATTAGCATTGCAAGTTTAATTGGCTCCGGCCAAGCGACACTTTCCATTTGAGCAATCCCCTCTCCTCTCGCCGCTATCCTGTGTTTACTTATGCCGTTTGACTTTCCCTTTTCCGGGGCCAGGAGAATTTTCACTTCGTCCTGCCACTTTTCTTGAAGGCTGCACACGTCAGGCTCGGCTCGCAAAAGTTTTGTTTGTCATAAACGAAGGCATCGTGGGCCCAAGTTAAAACAAAAATAAGGCATAAAAAACCTGGCAACAAGAAAAACAAGAGCAGCAAAAGCAAAATAAACTGACGAACGCAAAAGTAATGAAAAGACATCCCAAGTAAACGAAAGCCAAGAAAAAATATCAACCGAAACCGCCTGAAACACCAAAGTTTAAAATACACTTTCAATTTTTGGGGCATGCAAAAATAATCAAGAATTAGACAGCTTACTTCAAAGTTTAATTGTTTAACTGGAAATTAACAATTAAATTATAAATAAATACTTTCCATTAACTTTTCAACAATTAGCAAGTAGTTATGGAGTTTACTTCCCTTTTAAAAGGATTAAAGATGTGATATTGACGATATATATTTGTTACAATAGGAAAAGTCATTATTTACAATTTACAAAGGTAATTAAAAAAGAAATATCTTAAGATCGTGACATCTCTGCTAGAGTTTTTTGATCGAAAGAGTAAAAACCTGGCTTAGAGGGTGTTCAAATCAGGTCAAATCTGGAAATCAGCTTGGTTGGCAACTAAAAAGAAGCGCAATTAAGAACACAAGTCAAGTTTTTCAATAGCCAACCAAGAGAGAGGGAGACAGCAGGTCAGAAGGAGAACTGACAGATAGAGAGAGCAATCTGCAACAGAAGGAGACAGAGTGAGTGTATAAAGGGATCAAAGTTGCTTTTGACTCGTCGTAATTTAATTAAAGACCATTCCCTTTGTCATGCCCCTAGCCGCTTTTTAAGGCTCTGGCTCACTCGAAATTCTCCTTGCCGCTGACCAAGTGACTAAACTGGCCATTTGCCCGATTCTTTCCACTTTTCCCTCCAGTCTCGTCTTACGGTTTCAATTTCAATTTTCAGTCATCAAGTGGACTGTTTACGGCTGTCGCTCCGTCCGCACTTCTGTAGTCCCTTCGACAGCTTTGTGATATTCTCCAATTGGCAATAAGTGCCTCGGCTCGGCGCTGGTTTCGTTGACATTTTAATTTACATTGAATTAGGCCCAATGAAATGAAAGATCAGCCCTGGAAAAGGTCAGAGAAAGCCACTGAAAAACGGGAAAAATATACTCAAAGCTGTATGTTCTTAAGAAAAACTCTGACAATAAGATTAAAGATTAAATGTTAAAAATATTAAAAATGTTAAATCCAAAAGCGTAGTTACCAAAATATATTTGGAACCTTTCTTTAGAGTAATTATTATTAATAATATTTTATTATTAAATATAATACATAAATAATATTCAAACAGTAACGTATACTTAATATTATTTTTTCACAGTGTTGCCTGGTTTTTGCTTCCACTCTGAAAATATTTGTCGGCCTATTTTCAGCACAGCTTAGCTTTGTGACCTTTTGACGTGGCCAATTGGCCCTCAACTCGGTAAAATACCTCAGAGATAGGACTGGCTTTGGTTCTAAGAAGGAGATCAGTCCCGACCACTTGACCTTGGGCAGCTGATGACGAAGGCGTTTTCTAATTAGCCAAATTGCCATTTATTGTTACAGCCGTTTTGACTCGCATCAGCATCGCCTCGGTGCCAGTGCTTGGCATTGGACAGCGTTTGTGACATTCGTAACAAGTCCGCCCCCCGAAAGCCAAGTGCATTTTTGTTTATTTGTTAGACTAAGCTGCCGTCACATCTTAACTCAAACCCGAGCTCCCCGCGCTCCCTATCCCCTTCGTTTTGGCCAACGGCAGTTTGTCTTTCGCCTTCCGTTTTGCCAGCGTCTTTCTTTCAGTTCGTTTCGGTTGGGTCTTCTTTTTTGCTCGCCGCCCTCGCTTTTGGCCCTGCATTCGTTTCAATTAAACAAATCCCCTTAAGTGCCAACGAGTGTACGTGCATTGGGTGGCGGTGCGGGGCGGTGGGTATTCTAGGGCTGCGGACGGGGGGTGCTGCATTGGGGCCACTTTGTCAACACAGACTGAGTCTGGGATCTTTGCGTTAAACAATTAAAGAAATGCACTTGAAAAAAGGCCATTACGTATACGCCGCATAAACAAAGAACTCCAAATGGTGGGAGGTACGGAGGAGCACTGAGAAAAAATTTATACAAATTTATACAAATGTAGGTTTTTCAATCATTTTTGTCCCCTTGTGATTAACAATTTTTATGAGTGAATAAAAATTTAGTAATAATAAAATATTATTGAAATAGCATAATTATAAACATACAAAACAAGTGTACATTTCTTAATTAGTTAAAGTCTTTGAATAAATAATATTTGATTCTGAATAAATTCGTGCCATATTTGGAACAACAAACATAATTAACATATAAGTTATTTTATTTTTTAATTATTTTAAGTTGTCCTTATAGACATTGAAGAAATTTATGTTCTATTTTTTTAAAGTAAAACAAACGTTCCTCAAGCGTGATTAGTCTCTAGTTATTTATGTTATTTATAAAAATATATTATATATTATATAGACAACGAAACGTTGATTTTCTTATTTTTCCAAACTGAAGCAATCTAAATTGCAGCTTAAATTCCTTTCCTTCCTCAGTGTAGTTAAATCAAAGGTGCATAGGTAGCGACAGGGGACAGCCGATGCGAATGCATTGTCTGATGATAAGTGTTTGATGTGTCGTGCTTCCAGTTCCCATTGCCCCGGCCCGCATATATTTGCATACGTGGGATCTGCAGGTGGGTGCCAAAGGATGCCCGGATCCAGAAGGGGGGTATGAGCAGGCAGGATGCCGGGAATTCACGGGACTCTGGATACAGGATGCAGGAGTGCAGTCGCCGCTGCCACTGCTGCCACCGCTCACAAAGTATAACTAAGCGCTGCGGATTTGATGATGTGACGTTGAGTAAAGATGATGGATTCATCAGCGTATGCAAAATGCTGTCACACGCTTTGTCGTCCGCTCCTTGGCATCATCATCCAACCAATCCCGCTTCCCGTTCCCGCTTCCGTTCCCAGTCGCGTTCCTTTTCCATGTCCTTGGCTGTCTGTGTGCTCATCAACATCAGCATCAACATCATAGTCGGGACGATGTCGCCTCGCCGGCGATGATAAACGAACGTGATTTTGTTGCCGGCTTTCTGTCTTTGCAGTCAGGGAGTCCTGCCTGGTAAGGATTCCCCCTCTTACTGGCCAAATCCGTCTGCTCCGCTCCGTTCTGCTCCGCGCGCTGCCATTGCATAAGTTCCAGCGTTTCAGCGTGCGGCGCATAATGAAAATTTCATGTAAATGAGCATGAAATATCTTTTCCATTTTCAGCCAGCCAGCCAGTCAGCCAGTCAGTCAGCCAGCCAGTCAGCCAGCCAGTCAGCCAGTCAACGTTGGCCGGCGAGACAAATGTCAGCTTATGAATTAAAATGCCTCATGATGCTGATTTTGTTTCCCCCGCACAGTCTCTTTGTTTTGCGCGCAATCTGTTCTATTTGTCAACCAGAGCGTTTTGTGTCTATATAGATAATCCGGCAGATAATTGTGTCTGATCTTATTGCACTGGCTTTGGCCATTGGCTAACGATCTTAAATCGCATTCTAATTAGCGCGAAGAGGGGTGAATTAGGGATGTATATCGCTATGGTATATCGGCACAAATGTCTTGCCGAAATTAGAAATAGTTTAGAGCTGAAATATATAGCTTATTGTAACGAAATTATTATGAAGAAAAATTAGGTAATGGGAAGAATTAGCTCAGCATTAATGCAAAAATTGTATAGATAATATTTCCAGTTTATTTAATAATAATAAAATTCAACTTACTGTTATATATACTCAGCAGAGTAAGTATTCTTACATCAGCTATATCACTTCGATTTTTGCCATCGATATTCATAATCATATACGGCTCCAACATGGCCATATTCTTTTGACATCCCTAGGGTGAATTAATCCACCCAAGGCGAGGACGGTGCTTCTGACATGGCCTCGTGTCGAAGCACTTTGAGCTGCCCCTCGCGAACATAAACCACTTGATAATGAGCATGACACCTTGACGCCGAGGGCGCGGCTGCACCACCCCGACCACCAAGATGTCTTGGCTCCGCTGACCTCTGGGCGGCAATTTAACCACTAATTACATGCAGTGTCAGGCGGGATAGCCTTCCGAGCCCAACGCCAACTCACCTGGGGTCATAATTAGTGTAAGCAAATGGAGAAGAGAAATCTTAGACAGAGGCTTAAGGGAAATAGGCAAGTAACAAGAAAACCGCAAAGACGAATGCGAAAAGGCAACGAAAAGTGGTTTAAAAAATGTATATAATTGGGACTATTGGATACCCGATAAAACCGTATTTCTTTTTGTCAACATGATATCATCCCTAATCATATTTAAAGGACAATCGATTTCGGAGCTTTGTAAAGTATGTAGGCTTTACCAATCAGTGCATCTATATAAAGTTAACCTTTAATGTTTCTTTTGTTTACTAAAACAATCATAACATTCATGGCCTTCAATTTAAGTTTGTATTTTTTACTGCCACACTAAATATATACTTATTTTTAAGGAATCTGAATACCCTTCGAGTACGGGGTGCAGAAGGTTGAGAAAAATTGAAGGAAATCACAAACTGCTCACAAAGTTGCGGCCAGGTCAGGATGATGTCTCCCAGCGCCGCTGCTTCACAGCGCATTTGCTGGCCAAAAGGTGTGAAAACACAAACAGTTTGTTGCTGTTTTCTGCATCTTGGCCGCTTATCCTTCGCTCCTTCTTGCCCGTGCCCGGCGCCCTGCTGCCAAACTGTAATTAAAATTAATTGGAGGCTTTGGCAGTGGTCAGGCGAACCGGTCTGGGCCGAGCACCTTAATTAACACGCCTTTGCTGGAAATTTGCTAATGAATTTTCACGCTTTAAAACTCCGGAGGCCCAGAGCAAAAGAGCAGCCGGACTTAAAGGAAATTACCGCTGTCGCTCTTGTTCTTTGCAACTTCTGTTTACTTTTCCAGTTTGCGCAGAAGCGAAACTTTGCGAAAGTATCCCAAAAGCGCACTAAACAAAACAGTCAATAAATTGTTTACATGGCAAATTGATCCCCAGCGTGCATTAGATGAGAAAAAATGAGTTGACTTTGAGTGAGAACAGCAACAACGCCGAGCGAGCATCGGGAGCGGCAAGGACCGCAACGAAGGAGCAGTCCCTCCGAGTCAAGCTGGAAACCCAGCCCTGGACATTTGGGCCATTCATAAATATCTAGTTCTTGTGACTAGAGACGGGGCATCGACTTGGCCGGGATGCCTATCTTCCGGGTCGCGTCCAAAGTGTTTTATGTTGAGATAGGTCACAGAATGCCTATGAGGCGTATACGTAACATTTAACACGTCGAATGCTTATAACACGGGGAACAAAAAGCTTATTTTAGCTAAATTATATAAAAGGTTTAATGTAATTACATAAGTAGAGTATGTAAACTAAAGCATTTGACATTTTTTAAAGGTCAAACCATTGTTAAACCAACCCAATGAAAAATTATCAAATTAAGGGAAAAAATATTTAACATATAAGAAAATATATTAACACATACAGTTGAATTTTACTCAAATAGGGTTTACATGTTCAAGACTGAAGTATACGTCATTCGTAATTTTATTTATTTTAATTAGAACTTTACAGAGTAATATATTCTCAGTTTCTCCAAGTATTACAACTGTATACATTTCACTGAGGAATTACACAGAGTCGCAGCTAGAGTACATGAAACAGGTATGACCATCGGTCAATTGTTTTTTAGTTAAGTCAAATTATTCACTATTAGAAAATAGGAAATTCATAACATATATATAATTTAAAAATAAAATAAATAAAAAGAATTTTAAATTAAAAATTAAAACTTCATTAGATATGTCTTGCAACACATAAAATAAATAATAAAAAATTAGGGGAAAATCACTTGCTTTAGGCAGGATTTTACAGCTCAGTTCAGCTAGGAATCCTGATGTATACTAAACTATCTGGTTTGTTGAGATTTAAGGCTGCTGATATTTGACATAAAAGTCGATGATGTTTTGCTTGATGAAAATTATAAGAACAAGTAAGAAAGCAACAATCGAGTGTGCTCTGCAGTTAAATATCCAGTACTTAAAGCTCTGTATATCAAATCAAAAGACAAAACAGTTTTTCAGTGGCTGGTTCAGTCCAAATGGTCTGCACCTTCGAAGACCCTCGAAAACGATTACTCCTATTAATCATTAAAATAAAATAAGCCACCACTTAGTAATATTTATATAATATTCCTACTAGAGTTATTCATTTAATTTTGTACCACAGTTAAGACGTGAAATGTTTTCTTAATTAAGGACTATAAGTGAATGTTTATTTTAGATAACGTAGCTATAATACCTATGCTAATATATAGTATACATTTCCTAATCTGACCAAAAACACCAGCTTCTGACCAGATAACTGCGGAATTAACCCCATTGTTTGCGTCGCTAAAGTGCCTTCGATTGCTGGCCGTATTTGCTTTGGGCCAATGGAGCCGTTGCTTGACCCAAATATTTATGCGCTAACCCACCAATTTGTCTATTTGCTCCTGGCCTAAGTGCAGTCCGCACACAGACGCAATAATAATATGTGCAGGCCGGCCATCAGAGACTACCTCGCAAGCCCGTTAAGCTTAATAAGAAATCGATAATAATCAAAGCCATGACAGCTTTACATGCGGTGGTCCGGCGATTATGACGACGGCGATGATGATGATGATCCCCATTCCAATGGCCTGTCTGCTTTATTGCGGATGTGCAGCGCGGCGTATGAGATTAATGCCATTGCGGTTTGTAACACATTAATTGATAATTAATTAAACATTGCGCCAAACGGCGAGACCTGCGGCTAATAGTGCATTTTCCGCCCAATCCCATGACACGCATACGCACTGATGCCACCACATGGTCTCATATAAAACAAGTATATGTATTTGCTCTCCACAAAAGTAGGCGTGACAGCTCATAAATGTTAAACATGAATTCCCGACAAGATATTCAAAGTGCGGGTAATAATCTACTGATTGGCCTGCGCCGAAATTATGTTTGAGTCACAAGCAAAATTAATATCTTTTGCAAAGTGCAGAACTATGTTATCAGTTTGCTGTCACAAATTTCAACATTTTTGGTTTAATTATTATGTATCTCTGATATAATTTGGGTCAGCTGTGCTTGCACAGCAGCAGTAGTACCCACGAAAATATTAATACTGATAGGCTACAATATATTTAGTCAACTATAATATTATATAAATTTTGATTTGAAGTATGAGCGATTGTTCATTAAATAACTAAATCGAACATGGCTTTTAATCCTTTTCCTTAAAGTAGTAAATCGCTTTAATGTCTACCAATTAATTTTGAATATATTTTGGAGGACTTTCGACGACGCTTTCAAAGTGGCAATGCATTAAATAAAATGCGGAAAATGTGTCGAGTTAAATAAATAATCGTAATCCGTTGGACCTTGAACAGTTTCCTGGCTACGGCACGGAATGCACTCAGCTCAGACTAAGCCAAGCTGAGCTGGGGAGAAATAATGACAGGGAGCAAATAATTTTCCATTTGGCCGGAATGGCCTTGAAATGCAATCGCACCTCCCCACGGCCAGCCTGCACATAGTTTTCACCTGGGCTCGGACTTGGATTTGGATTCCATTCCCGCCTGCCCACCCGCCCATTCGCCTGCCGTGGCAAACTTTCCACCTCGTTGGGTCATGCGGGGCGTATTTGTGTCATGGAATATTTTCCAAGCTGCGGAGCAGAGTTTTCCCAATTTTTTTTCGCTTGGCATTCTTTTCCCTCGTTTGTAGCATGCCCCAGATGCTTAAGGCTCGTTCCAGGCAGCGACTTGGCCGCATATTTGCAGCTGCACCCCCAAAACTCACCCCCAACACCCAGCACGCGCCCCACAATGCCGCACATATTTCGGTGTGTACAAAAGTTGAAATATATTTCATATTTTACTCGGGCTTGGGGAGTTCCGGGCTCTCTTAGCTGCACTGCATGGCGTATACGTAATGTGTAGTGCAGCTTCTTAAGAGTGCAATAAAATGTTTTGCGCTCGCAAAACTTTTGTTTCAGCTTCGACTGCGAGGCAAAACTCTTTTTCGCCAAATACTTTTGTGCTGCCGCCGAGTTTTTAGTGGGATTTGCAGTTTTGTTTCGCCCTGGTCGCCGCTTCCTATTGCATTGTCCGACCGTACAATAAAAACAAAGGCAACCAGAAATAGTGTCGCCAAAACGCGCATTAGACACTTTTCCCGGCATCGCCAATGCCACTGCGATAAATGGCAGCCAGTTGGCTGTTAAACTTTTCGGGTTTGCGAAGTTTGACTAAGGTGGCAAACTCGTTCTGCTGCAAAAGCAATTGCTGTTTGAAAGATTTTGATGATGAGGGAAGCACAATTGATTCACTTGAAAGTTTAGCAGGCCTTGGTTCACAAGGCTCTGGCTGGATTCCACGTCATAAGCACAGCAATAATATATCTAAGGAATGTAAGTACTGTCTGGTCAGTGAAATAAATCAGAGCTATAGAGAGTTGAATGGATTTTTAACTTAAATAAAATTAAGGACATCGCCAATGCATTTCTGACCTCTTGCATGAGATAAATTTAATTTTTTATTAAACTTTAACAAGCTTTAAAAATTATTAATTAATCAAATAAATGCCTGGTTAATATAAAAAGAAAATCATAAACAACAGTATTAATTATAACAAAAAAAAATGCATCAAAGAAACAAGTTTTCTTTTATTATGTATATTATATAAAATTAGAGAAACTTCTTTTGTATTAAGCAAATATTTATAACGAAAGTAATCAGACCTCATAAAGTTTATATGTACAAAATTAAGTTAAACATATTTTCTTTACTAAACTGGAAAACTCCAAAAAGAAGCAATCCTTTATTAGGGATTAAGGATTGGGGATTAGGATTCCCCCTTTTCGGTATAATAACGCAACTCCTTCTGACCTCTATCCACCCTAACCGAATATTGGCTGCCAACCGCTAGGGGATTCTTTTTCCATTTCTGGCGCAAACAAATGTGTTCAATCATATTTGCATCAGTTTAGACAAATTGAATACCCAGCTCATTTGTAAGTAAGCCAACATCCGGTGGAAGCCCGAAAACCGGGCAAAGCAAGATAAATGTTTGCTGTGTCAGAAAACTACTTCTGCCAGGGCTGACATACAGCGAGTGTAATAAAAGTCAAACGTGGTCGCTTTTGTGAACAAATAAGACGAGCACCGGATATGAGAAACTCGAACGCTCACACACACACTAAATCCCGCAGAGGAGTCCTGCGAGCAGGGCACAAGTCCTGGGCTAATAGATCATTAGTTAGCAGTTGTGCTACTGTGACCATTTTTGGGGCTGCCCCTCTAGGTCCGAGGTATTTGAATATTTATTGCAGGCGTAGCTATAATTTATTGGCCAACATTTGTCATGCGAGCTGCAAGCGATCTCGGTGCCACATAGTCTCTTCTGCATTTGAAATATTTGTTAATTATACCAAAGCCCAGGGAACAGCTCGCTGGCCTCAGAGACATTTTAATAATATCGGGGGAGGATGCCAAAACTTTACCGCTGATGATAATGTTGATGACAATGTTGTCAGCGGGGGGCGAAAAAATAACACTCGTCCGTGATAAGGCAGTCTGCGAGTATCGAACGAGCAAACAAAGCCCCGCCAAGTCAGAGTGCAGTGCAGCATAAAAAATGCAACGCCGGGGTAGCAACGCAGGGGCTGCGAATGGAAGCCGGGGAAATGGAGATGGGAAATGGGCTGGGAAACGGGGCTGGGAAATGGGTCTGGGAAATGGGGAGCAGACGCGTCGAGTGCATTGACAGCTGACAGCAAAGAGGCTGAGCAAGCTCCAAGTTATGCATACGTTTCGGCAGCGGGGGGGCTGCAGCTACAAGAAAGTGCCGGCCAGGGGGATGAGGTGCCCTGGCAGCCGGGGGTTGCTTTCTTTTGCAAAATTGCTTGTTTACTTCAAAGCAAGCAATTCCTGTAGCATCAGCTGCGTCATGGCGCAAAACAATGCCGTCAACTCGCTTCCATCGCAGCAAAAGGAGCAGCGAAAGAGGCGCCCTCCAGTCCAATATTTCGACTACCAGACACCCAGTACATTTTTAGTTTAAAGCTTCAAGCAAGCAGTATGTAAAGAAACCAACAATCATGGTAGTTAATTTCCATTATATATTAATTTATATTATTCTTGATCTATTACCACGGAAAGCTTCGCATGTACTGCTATGCTTAAATGTAAATTCGCTAAGACTAAGAAATCACAAATTATTATGATGGGTGATAAAGTTTTATAAATTCTTCTTTGTGATTTGACTCTAAAATATTTTTATTTGGAACTTCAATAAATAAAAGACTTACTATTAAAGGGGTTTGCTCTTGTAGCTTGGCTATGGCTTAATTACATCCTCTACTGCTTCTTTATTTATAATTTAAAAATTGTTCGCATTGTCAACTTTTAAGCCTTATTTATTATGGGTAAGATAAACTATTTTTTTTAAATTCTAATATAGTTTAATAAATTCTTCTTTGTGATTTGACTGTAAAATAATTATTATTTGGGACTTCAAAATGCTTACTAATGAAGGAGCTTGCTCTTGCCGCTGGACAATGTATGCTATATCTCAAATATATCCCATACTGCTTGTTTATTATTAATTAAAAAATTAATCACATTACCAACTATTTTCGGGAGTTTTTTTTTAATGTTCTCTATATCGAAAACATGCCTGCATTCACCATTTACTGGGTGCATAGAGGCTGCAACAATGGCTTCGAGCTCTGGGCGAAGGAGCGAGTGCTTGAGACTTCCTAGAGGTCCCCAAGTTGTGCCGACTTCCTCGACGGATATTGCCAGGGAAATTGATTGAAAGTTTGAAGGATCTAAAAAGTAATGGTAATGAGATTGTTTTGCCTGCGCTCGCATTGCCCAGATGCCGTTCACATGTGCCAGTCCCCCGTAATCCCAGAGTGCAATAATTATAAATAGTGCTCGGGAGTGCGGGCCTCTGAGTACGATTAAGGATTGCCTGGCTGCGTTTCGTTTGCTTTGTGGATGCTCTGTCAAATGTTATAAATATGCCTGCATTATGCGTCCCGATTCTGATGAATGGGTGACCAACAAATCTCTTCCTGCCCCCCGGCTGTCCAGGCTCCCTGCCCTTTCCTCTAGCCAGGATAAACTGACCTGGTTGCCATCGAACGGTGCTTGGTGCTTGGTGCTCGGTTTGCGCATAACAAATGGCCAGCAGATAACAATGGATGATGGGTACAAAAGCGCAGGAGAGGAACCAGCTGAAGGGTTGTTCAAGTGCTAGCCAGCCATCGAGGGAGCCGAGCCTGATTGAAGTCCCTGCCATATCCCGTCGAGAGTGGATCGATGACGCATATAAATATGTACGAGTTTATTGAGAATATTCCTTATATATTATACAAAAATTCGTCTTCACAATCGAAGTTATCTCCCTATTCTCTTCGTAAAGCTATTGACGATTGGACAGGAAGCCAGCACATAACAGAATGTTTAATTGAGCGAAGACTTGACAGTTTTTAGTTTGTCACCGACCAACGACATCTTGAGTCTGAAGGAGTCTAGCAGGGCACTCGGTCTGCAAAATCACATATGAAGCTTCACCGAACTTTGTTGCAATTTACACTTACAGAAATTAAATTTCTGTTTACTTTTACTACACATAAACGGAACTACAAAAACCAGAACTATATATTCAAGTTACATATTTATACGGCTATATTTTAGTTCTATATTTATCCCACTTTGCACTTACACGTCTGACGTTTGCTTTTACTTTCACTCTTGTAACCCATTTTTGTTTAAAATAAATGCGCAAAAAAGGGAACTGTATAAAATTGACAGATTGGTAGATCCCTAAATATAATTTCGAGTGCAACTCCGCAAGGGCTCGTTGTATTTTGACTGGAGCTTCTTGTGCTGTCCGTCTAACACCCACCGTCCCCAGCCTCTCTCTCCCTTTCCATTTCCCGAGCTTTGTGTGTGCCTTTTAATTTTAGACCAAGCGAAACAAAGTAACGCAAATGCTTTGAAAACCCGGGAAAATGCCAGGGAGAGCAGAGTCAGAAAAGCGCTGGGAGCTTGTCAAACATGACCATTGCCATTGCCAGGCCACAAATCCAGGCGATGTCTCCGCTGTCGTCTTATTTCTCTTAGATCTACGCTTCGCTGCACATGCAAACGTTTGCCAAAAAAAAACAAGAAAATGAAAATAAAACACACTCACAAAAATGAGGAAAGCCAAATGGAAGAGATGTTTGTTCACACACACACGTGCAGAAATAACTCATACGCCATGTCGTCCCTCGCCTTCACCCGTGTCCATTTGAGTGCACAATTTGAAAAGGCTACTTGCCTCGTTTTCGGCCTTGGGGCCTTGCGCTGCAAGGAGACGCCATTGCATTGTCAATTTATGTCCTTCTGTAAGGGTGTATTATTACACAGAGAGAAAGTTCATTATGAGTTTGGGCCACGATATTTTACTGGGCATGGTATATCTTACCTTTGACTGATTGTTTAAATATTTACTGTTCGGCCTTCATTTTAAGTTTAATAAGATAAATAATGGAACACTTATAGTCATAATAAATTCTAGTTTCCAGCAGATTAACAGATTTTAATTAATCTTTGTATTATGGTTTGCTCTCTGTGTATTTGTATGTGCATTAAAATTGCGAAATTGCACCAGTGAATGCAAAGCCTTGTCGCCAATGAACCAGGACTTCTTTTGAGTCTCCGCCGACTAAGAAGCGATTAAAGCCGCTCTCAAGGCAGAAATCCAACAATCGAGATCTGGAAACCCCGGGAACCCGCTGGCAAAGAAAACATAATGGAGATTTTCATTTAAATTTTGTAAGGATTTATTTGGTTGAGTTCATTCAGTTGTTGCTGATCAGTTTGTTTCTTGTGTCTCATGTTTTATTGTATTCCTTGTATTCATTGGGACAGGGGAGGGGTATTCCGTATCGTTTGGAGTGCTTAATCATAACATACATTCATAATTCATTTGTAGAGTATATGCCTTGCTTTAAACTAAATCTTCAGTATATTTTACAATTATCTTTTATGGCTTCGTTAGATGTTAAATTAGCTACACTTAGAGTAGATTCATATTGGTTGGAACACTTACATGCTGAAATATACTCATAGATGATGACCGACCTATATATAAACGTTTGTTTGTTATTCCATTCTAATTGATGTAAGAGAAATCACTTAGTCCATGTTTTTATTATTAATTTTTGTTTTGTTTTGAAAATGTGTCTGTTGGTTTGTGTTCTTCCCGTCTTAACTAGCTAGAAATGGAAATTGCATTCGCCATGCTTGGCCATTACTCTCGCCTGTTGCAATTACAGCTCAACATTTGCTTTTTACATTCTTTCAGAGAGTGTATTTAATCCGTCTCCGTTTATTAAACAAAAATATATAACAATAATTTACAAGGTGCATGTATTTTATTATATTTATACTTTTCACAGTTCAAACATTGATTTATACATTGAAGAGAAAAAATACAATTTGATATATAAATGCAATTTACAAACAACAATTTTCCTCTTTGTTTTTCTTTTCCTGGTTTTGTTTTGTTTTGTTTTTTTCCAAGCTTACATAGCAATGATAGGTCCTTGTTGTGTTTTCCTTTTGTTATTTATAGTCTTTTGGAGTTTTCGCATCGATTGTGCACCTAATTTACATTCATTTAGCTTGGATTTTTAATTGCTGTTTGCAGCGCTTCTGTTTGATTCGCTTTGGGTTTTTCTAAATCAAATTGTAATTTACGATTCAATTATTTACATGTTAATACTTAGTATTCATTTAAGCTAAGCTAATTGCAGCTAATTTGCCTGTGTGTCTAGGTGTGAGTGTTAATTTAATATTATAACTATTATTACTTTGCATAGACTCGAGTAATGTAATTTATTTTCAATATAATTGCCAAGAAGTTGCGCCGTCGCGTTGCTCGGTTGAGTGGTTGTGAGCTTTAAGTCTATTATATCAAGGATATACTTATTTCCTATTTATACTACACTTATGCGTTCTTTGAGCCTAATCGCTAGAAATTGTTGCTCTTTTTGCCAGCTGACATTTACAAACATTTACAAAGAATTCTTGAAGAGTAATTCGATTTGATCTTGTTTGTGTGAAGTAATCTCTTGGAAAAATATTGCCCAGACTGCGGGTCTATTTGAGTACTTACTGTAAGGAAGGAACATTCTTCTCCTGTTGCATTCTTCTCTCGCTCTATTTGCTCAAAAGTAAGTGAACTATTTCAATTCAAATGCTGCCTGCGAGATGAACTAAACTGCTATAAATTATGATTTCTAAATCAGTATCTCCTCTCGGTCAGGCTATTTGCGTTCAACGATTTTGATTTATGGCCATTGCTGTTATTTGTACATCTTGAATTTATTGTTTAAATATGCATTTATACCGCATTATTAGGCGTAAATTATAAACTCTCTTTAGTCGACTAAAACTTAACAACGGTTGCCACAAGGAAATATATAAAAATGATTTCTAGTCAAAGGAGTATTTTTAATATACTATTTAAACTTGTTAAATGCAGTTTTAAAATGCAGTAATTTAAGAAATATTTAAAATCAATTTTTGTTTTGTGTCTTTATATTGCAGTTATTTTTCACAATTTTCTAATTTTGATATAAGTTTTTGGTGTAAATTCGTCTAATGTAGGGTGACACTATAAATACCAAGAACTGTATTTATGATATTGATTTACGAAAATAAAAAGTTCCATCCTTTAAGAAGGTTCCTGACAAAAGATTAATTTCTTTACAAGTCGATAAAAAAGAAAACGATGCTTATGCAATAAGTAAAAATGAAAATTTATCATTACATAAATTAACACAGACTTAAGACAACCACATCAAAAGGGGATCCAAGTATGTAAGTGCAAAGTCCGATTGAATTAATTCTCGTTAAAAACAATAATAATATAAATTAAGGAATATGGCAGCCGTGTTTCACACACTTTCATTTAAGAAAATTCAGTTCCTTCGCGAGCACACACGAGATTCGTTTCAATTCACTTGAATTCTGTAATTTAATTCAATTCGTTTGGCAACACTTAGCCTAAGACACCAACCACGAAGAGCTCAAGACTTACATGACTAAAAGGGGAGCGGGGTACTTGGTTTTGGGGAATTCAGATTGCAGGAACCGTCCCGCTCCTTTGCGCCTGGGAGTCCTTAGACGCAGCTCTCCTGCTGCGAGTACATGAGCGGGGTGCGCACGGTGACTATTTCGCGCGAATAGGACTTGCCCACGCCCGACAGGCCGGAGAGGGAGCTGCTGGGACTGGCCACGGCCGCCGTGGTGGAGGCCAGGCCGCTGCTGTTGCTCGAGACCAGCATCTGGCCGTGGGCCATTTGCTGGTGCTGCTGGTAAGAGGGCGGCATGGGCATGTTGCCGGCGGGACCGTGGACCGGCGCTGGATGGTGGTGCATCTGCTGCTGTTGCTGCTGCTGCTGCATCATCTGCATCTGCATCATCGAGGCGGAGTTCTGCGGAGCTCCGCCTGCTCCCGCCTGCTGGGCGTGGTGGTTGTGCGGCAGAGTATGGTAGCCACCGGGATGCGGGGGCAGCGTGTACATCTGCACCGTTCCGGGTGACACTGTCGAGGGCGTGCCGTGGGACCCGGGCGAGGAGATGCAAGCCCCGGCTCCTGCTCCGGCAGCGTCCGTGTCCACCTGCATCGTCTTGTACGCATCGATCTGCGCGTATATCGTCGGCTCCTCAAAGTAATCGTAGTCGTACGTGGGCGGCGGAGCGTGCTGGTGCGGATGCTGGAGTCCGCCCGCATTCGGCTTGTGGCGCTGCAGAGTCGCCGTCGCCGGGATGCTGGGCAGCAGCTTGCGCATGCTGGACCCGTGGGGCAGGGTGCCGCCCATCATGGGGTGCGGATGCTGCACCTGCTGCCCCTGATGCATCTGCTGCATCTGCTGGCCCTGCTGCTGCTGCTGCTGGAGAGGGTGCTGCTGCTGCTGGGACACTCCCACCCCTGACGGCTGGCCCTTCTTGGAGGTGCTGCAGCCGGCGGCGGGATTATTCAGCGACAGCTCTGCGTAGTGAAGCTCATCGTCCTGGTGACAGGTAATAAAATATGGGAGAAAATGGCGAGGCTTTTAATCATCGTTGAAGTGATTCATGGGAAATTGTTATCTGTCAAGTCCCTTAAATACCTTTAATATTTAAGATTTTATTGAGTAGTACTTTAGGTGTTGCATTAAAGTTCTAATATTATTTATTATAATATATTTTCTGAACTGTAGGATTAATGTACTGTAAATATAATTTTTTAAATATTTAGAAAAGTCCTTGAACACATTCTAAAAAATTCCCACGCCAGGAAATATTTTTGCCTACTAATGCTGTATCTTTAATTGCTTTCTGAGGCAGTGAGGTCCTTCCAAGAAATTTGTGACAGATAACCAAAGCATTTGTCAAGGTAATTACAAGCAAAACAATTTTCAATTACTTTCAAAATCAGCCAGATTGGCCTTCCAAGAAATAAGTCAGAGAAAAGCAGCTGGGAAAACTCTTTAAGCGACTATACTCCCCTAAGGTGAACCGGACAAGATTCTTTTCCAACTGTTTTTAGCGGGGGTATAATCACAAGTTTATTTTCTAATCCGGCCTCAATTGCTTTCAATAGCATTTGGGATTTTCTCAAGAAATTTGCAACTCGAAATGAAAGCATTTGTCATGGCAATGGACCGGCGCGGTGTTCGTCATAGAGTGGCTCGACTGTAATTAAAACTTTTCGGTGACGCAGGAGGACTTACCTTGCTGCTCTGATAGGTGCCACTGTCCGCCGAGTTGGCCTGGGCGATGCCGGCGCCGGATGTTGAGCCGGGCTTGCAGCTGATTTCCACCTCGCTGGTCGTCGAAAGATGTCCCGATGGCGTTTGTGTTGCTGATTTTTGTTTATATTCACCATCAACTGGGCGGAGATTCGGCCGGGGCGGGGCATTCGGGGGAGAACAGAACGGAATGGAGAACGCTTAGTTAGTTCAAAAAGTTTGAGCTTGGCCGTCGTCGTTTTTGTTGTTTGGTAAGTAGCAAGGCAAAAGTTTTGGCCTGGCCGACGCCCTCAAATCTTTTGGTGATTTTCAGCAGCAAGTTTTCGTCCTGCCTCCGTCCGGCTCCTTGGCGCTTTCCTTACTTTTTTTGGCCATGAAATTGCTTTACGTTTGGAAAATTGATTAAATTGTTGTGCTGCTGCTTCTGCTTTTGGCTGCCGCTTGATTTCTTGATTGCCATTAATCAAGCGAGCACGTGCAGTGAGTGAAATTGCTGCTACTTTCGGCAGGGCTCCCTTTTCCCCTTTAAATGGGAAATGGGCAGCTTTAAGGCACTCGACTGCAGACACACGGGCAAACAAGCTAAGGACCGAGGACCTGACAGCAATTAGCTGTCATTTAAATATTTCAGCACCGGCACAAAAATGCAGCAAGCTCTTCAGGACACACCGCTCCTGTTTGTTTTGCCTGCATGAGCCAGATGGACGGACGGGCCTGTCAAATGCATTTGCATAAAAGGGAAGACGGCCGGGAGCCTCGAGCCCTACGTCCATAAATTGCCAACAGAAGCCGGCGAAGGCAGACGCCATTTATCTTGGGGGGCAACCGGAAGGAAAGGGGTCTCAGATCGGAGTGGGAAGTGGGGAGTGGGGGCAACTCACCCTCATTGTAGGGCACCACATCGGGATTCTTCTCGTCGTACATCTCCTCGGAGTGACTCAATGGCAAGGAGATTTTATCCTTAATTTGCAAATTGCCCGGACGTGAGAATTTCGCATTCGGATGTGCGAACTTCTGTTGCTGCTGGTGTTTGTGCGAGCGCAGCTTCAGGGCGGCAATCGTCCCGATCCCTATGCAGACGATGGCCACCAGGATGCCCACGAAGATGCCAATCGACAGGATCGGAGTCAGCTCGAAGTTGTCCGGGCTCTGGGCGCTGCCCTTGTAGGAGGTCAGGGCAACTGCAAAACATAAATAAAATAAAATTCTTAGTAAAGCTTTCTTGATAAATCATTCAAGCAAAAATGGTAATTTGCACTTAATTGAATTTTCCACTCCTTCAAATACCTTTAGCTAAGGGGAGCCTGACCATAATGTTCTCAAAGCAGGTTTATGTTTATATACTTCCACAAATTGCGAATTCCCCCTCAATGATCTTTGCCCGGCGGCTCAGTGTTCGAAGTTGGCTTAGGGTATATTTATTTCCATGAAATGCTGATCATAATCAAGCTTAACCGTTAACCGTTGCTCAGAGCATTTACTCTTTGCCCTAGCCAAGACAATTTTCTTTTCTGATTTCCATCTTTCCGTTCCATTCCTCTGCCATTCCTGCTGTTTGTTGTTTGCTTTGCACTTTTCTCCGTCTCCATTGCCCGGCCTGACTTTATGAAACATTGAAATGTCGGCTCAAGTTGTTTACACAAAATGCGAGTGTCCTTTTGGGTCCTCTGCCTGCTTTTCAACTTCCTTTCGACCAACAAGAGCGGGAAATACGAAAATGGAAATAAAATTCCTGTCAGCTTCTGCTTTGGCTAATTAGCATTACAATTTCCGTTTTCGTTTAGATCCCTTACCCCCAATAAAAAGAGACTCTCTTTCCGCTTCTCTGCCAACCCCAATTCATTAATGCTAATCATTTCAGATTTTTTGCGCCACTCTGTGGGGGAAGTCTGCATAACATTTTTCAGTCCCCTGCCCCGAACTGCAGGCAAAGTTTTGTGTCGCAGAATTTACAATTCATTGAGCAGTTTAGCGTAATTAAATTGCGAGGTGGCATAATAATCATAAAGCCAGAACAATCTTTGCGCGAAACTGATCCAGAGCCTTCCGAGGGGCCTGAGCTGAATGCAAAGTTATGCAATTCCTTTGCGTTTATTAAAAAAAAGAGGGAAAGCTACAGAATTAGCATAAAAAATTCATAAAAAGAAAAATGAACATGAAAAAAATCTTTTTATTGTCTTAAAACATGTTGTCAAGATTATACAAGAAAACCAAGGTTTTCGAAAAAGTTATAGTGTTTTAGAAAGCAGCTGATGTTTCAGGCAATTTTACTATTTAATTTTACTACTTAACTAGGTCCTATTAAATTGAATAATTGTCTTGATTTGGTTCCCCTTTTTTTGGCAGTGCACATAATGCATTAAAAATTCATGGGTTCATCGTCACTTACCCGTCTGCTTTTCGGCGGCCTTAAGGGTGTACCCGTCCAGGGCTATGCCTTCGCTGCGTCCGCGTCCATTAACGGCATAGACGTAGATGCGGAAGAGGCGTCCTGCGTCCAGGCCCGTGACGCTCAAGGCCGCGAACTTGGCACTGATGTTCGCCTGGAGCTGGCCACTGTGCTGATCGTAGATCTCCATGAGGAACCACTGTCGCATCCCGCCATCGAAGCCTGCGGAAGGAGAAAGAGACACTGATTGCATAACTTGGCACGAACTGGGGCTTACTTAGCATATTGGCCGAGATTCGAATGGTTCAGGGAGGGTGCCGGCTTATTAATATTAAGTAGTTGGCAATTGACTGCGGGTCTTGTTTATACTTCGCTCTGGCCATGGATTTGGGAGGGGATTTTGCAAAAGGTAAAGATTTACTTAAGACTGCGAATGCTTAGCGGGGACTTTGTTACGAGAGTCCTTTGAAGACAGGCCAAGTTGGTTATTGATTCGCTGGTTTAAAAGTTATGTACTTAAAAGTTGAAAGCCAAATAAGTGCGAGATAATATTGCATAAAATGGATGAGCTTAAGTATTTCAATATGGACCTGGACAGAGTACAGTTTATCCTAATAAATAAATATGTAATATATAATATTATGTGCTAAATTCTTTCCATATTTTTCATATTTCAATTATATAAAGTTCACAGTTTTGAATAGATCATAATCGCCCAAAGGTCAACCCTCAAGTTCAGTTTTGAGTAGAGCTAAACCGTAATTGAAGGGCCCCTCAACTCTTTGCCGACTGTCGCCGAAATATGTATTTAGAGTAATCTAAAGTTACATTTTAAATGCCATTTAATAACACCACAAAAGAACTGGCCAAGCCCACTCGAGTTGGCCCTTTCTTGTGGAAGGGGTTCTGGCCAGAAAGTAAGCTTCTTCGGCGGCTGCTTTTGCTTAGCTTTGGCAGCTCAAATGGCACTTCATTGTAGACACAAAAGCCGACCTAAAACACTTGCGAAAAATGTTAAAATATTTTGTAATAAAGGCAGCGGCCTTGGTGAAAAGGTCCGGCACGGGTTCTGAGCAACTACTTCAGCCGGCCGGGCCGGGCCAGGCCACATGCCCCGGGCCCAATGGAGAAATTGTTGGCAAAATGTTTTATATGTTGCTATGAATTTTAGTTGTTTTTGTTGCCGGCCTGGTCGCTTTTTCACGAACCCAAAGAAAGGGCACGGAAATGGAGTAAAGAGAATGTGCTTGGCCTTTGCTTCAAAGCCTCATTGTTCGCTGGGCGGGTTTCGTGGGTTAATTCCGTTCTTATTTTCCGCCCCTCCAAGGGATCACTCCCCACACCCCCACTGCCCCCACCTCTCGTTGGCGGCCATTTTGTGCGCACTTTAAAACGTTTAGCTAATGAAATTTGCCGCAGCTTCGTTGTCAGAGCAAAAGAAAAAACTTCATTGTAATGGGTTAATTTTATTTACTTGGCTACAGCAACAATGGAAACTGGGCGAGTGGGGTGAAAATAATAAAGCAGGAGGGGCAAGCAGCGGAAACAACAGCACACTGAGAAAAACATCACAAAGAGGTTACAGAAAATGACTTTAAAAAGTATTAAATATTTTCAAAATATTTAATTTATTTGTGAATACAAAAAGTTTGTAGTTGAGGTCAGTTAACTCTTTAAATATTTTGGTATCAGCAACTAAAAAGCCATGATTCTTTATTAAATAAATAAATCTGTTATCCCTTTGCTTGGCTTCGAAATATAATGAATAACGTGAATTACGATGAGCTGCTGTCTACAACGAAGTAATAAAGTGCTCAACATTCTAACCGGCATATAAAATTAGTTAAGGCATATTAATATAATATTTAACTGATATTAAATCTATGGCTAAAATTGTTTAATCCTTGAAAATTTCTTAAGTCTACTTCATCGTTTCGGAGATGCCATACTCTTCCTGTGAGCCCTAAGTTCTAGGTTAAAGATAAATACATTATGGATATATATGAATGAACATTTTCCCAAAACACTTTCATTAAGATTTAAAAGGATTACTCATATCTATCCGGCTTGACTTCAAACTGCAATGGTTTCTCAGTGCATCAGCATTGCCCACAGAGAAGCAAAATGCTATAAACTGAAATTTTATTATACTAAACCGACGCTTGATGAGTTCGGTTAGTTGCCGCTACCCTGTCAGTTTGTTTTATTTTTGTTTTTCGAGAAAAAAGCAGTGGCAGAAAACCGAACTTGGCCCCCAAGATGTGGAGTTGTCTTCAGCAGAAGCAGCAGCAGCAGCAGCAGCATTATATACTCTCACATTGAATTGAATTCGAGTCGGGGCGAGTTGGTTTAACTGGGGTTCAGTTTGGGCCGAGTTGAGCGGCGACGACGGCCACGTCGAGTTGAGTTAGCCAAGTTGTGTGCTGGCTTATTAAAGTCGACCACAGCTAAAGTTGAGTTATTATAAAAACAAACGACCAAGGGCTGTGGCGCTGGGTGGCTGGTCCTGAAGGCGTGGCAGACGTTGAGCAGTCGTTCGCCTTAATGTAGAGTGCAATATAAAAAGTATCGCATTGTGCGCGCTGCCCTGGTGGCGCTGCTCTTGTGTTGTGCTTAAACAACTTGCGTTAAAGTTTTAATGATGCTGATGACTATGATAATAATGTGCAGCCACTAAATTAGCAGCCCGAGGGGCGGACGTGGTGGGTCGGAAGTGGGAGTGATGCGGTAATAAAATGACTGGAAAGGGAGCTTAAAGCCATTTGCTGCAGTGCATAAGGGATGATATCTAAAGTTATATATATATATATATAAATTATATTTATAGACCGACAATATTAAACCATCAGTCCACTAAATATTTGATAGAGCATGGTCTAACAATATTTAAGTTTAAGTAAATATCCGTAAAATCTGAATTAGTGAAATTTAAAATATTAAGCAGATGAGAAGCAATAATTTCATATATATATTAAACTTTTTACATAGAAATAATATATATTATGCAGCATATGTATTTTATTTAATAAGTTCAGACTTCTAATCTAATAAACTGCATATGCTATATATTTTATAAGCTATATTTAATTTATTACAAATTCATAGGTCTGATTTGAATTATTGGGCCTTAGAATTTTAGGGTCCTGACAATGAGAAGACTCCATATATTGAAATAATAATAATAAATAAAAAGTATCTACATTAAATAAAATACCAAATAAATATTACCAAACTATCTTTAAAAGCCTTTGAAAATATCTTTTTTCATTTACAATATTATAGTTTAGTTTTTAGCCTTACAAATTATTTTATTTTTAAATTTTGATTCCTCCAAGTTTGTCCTACAAATACTTAGTGCTACTTAAGAATAGTGAACTGGGACCCTGCTCAGAAAAACAATTAAAAATCTCAAAGGCTTCCGGAAAGCGGTGCAGGTCGCAATAAAAAAGGAGCCAAGCACAGCGAACTGTAATGCAATTACACATTACGCATACGCAGTGTGGGCGAGCACTTGAGACAACATTAAGTGAGCACAACAATTGCGATTGCCAGCAATTGGTGGAAAACACTGAGCGCTTAAAGCGGCAGGAAAAAAGACGAAGGGGGAAAGGGAAGGGGGGACCATCTGCGAGGGGAAACAAACAGTAACGGGAAAGAGCGCCATTAAGTATGCAGTTATTATGCGCTTTTTGTTGCACTTCTTGCAGCAGCCGCCTCGTTATGCAACGCTTTGATTTGCGTTGCTTTTTCGCAGGATCCAGGATCCATCTGCCATCCCCCTCTGTCTCCGTTCCCGTTCCCGTCTCCGGTTCGGCACTCAAGGGCTGCATAAATGCATCATAAGCTCAGAGCTGCTGCAATTTGCAAGGACATTTCTCTGTCTGCGCTAATGTGCAACTCTATCGCTGCGAACTTTGAACTCCGGGCTCTGCAATTTGTGCTGCTTATTTTGCGCTTTGCTGGCATTTTTCTGTCTTTGCGTTTTCCGCTCTTGCGCTGCGCATAAAATATGCGAATTGAATTTGTATTTAAAGTTTCCGCTTTCCTTCTTCGCCAACTGCCGGCAACTTGCATAACAAGCCAAAACATTTTGTATGTACAAATTTGCGCTTAACTTTCTGCCGTGCTACTTCGGCATCAGCATCAGCATCAGCAAGAGCTGTTCTAGTTCAGATTTTCAGTTCGGCTCGCAGTTCATCACTTGATGGCTGGCTTTTATTTTATTTATTACAGCAAATTTTAAAGAGGAATTGAAATTTTAGCAACATTATTTTGCCCGCTCCCCGCTGCGTTTCCTTTCTAGTTTTATGCTTTCATTGCATTTTTATTATTTGTGCCTGCATCACGAAAGGAAGTTGGCTCTGCTTTATGTGCGAGTGTGGGAATACGTATCTGGATAGACATTCTCGTAGATGGCTGCCAAAGTGCACTTAAGTTGCTCATGTATTTTAAATGAGTCTGAAAAGCGTTGCAGGAAACTCAACATATAGCACAGCGCACACACACTCAACGTGCTCATGCTGCAAAGGAAGTCTCGGGACATGAGCACGCCCCCCATCCCATCCAGAGTCGACGCCCCCACTGACCAATGCCTTTTTCGGCCATTGATTGGCTCATCAGCAATTATAGAAACCAAAGGGGCAAAAAGAAGGAACAAGCCCAATGAAAAAGGGCAACAAATTGGCCGGCAATTTGACGTACATGTATGTATGACTCGGCGCCATATAACTCACCTTCGATGCAATAAACCTCCAGCGAGTCGGACGTTTGATTGACCACCGTGCAATTGGTGGGCGCTTCCGGTTTGCCAGCGGCTATTAAATGGAACACACAGGGCTCCTTCTGCTGACCCACATTGTTGTCGGCCCAGCACATGATGGTGCCAAAGTCCATTTCCTGCAAAAAGCGAAGGAGACAGCGATTCATCAATACCCGAAGGCGTACATGGTTCAGAAATAGACTGCACAGAGCGAATATTTATGAGTCAACAATGAGACATAATGATACACAAAATGAAATAAAAAATAAATATAAAAAGATACCAAAATGATATTAGAAACCTTAAATCGTATTTAAATAGAGTTGAAGTATTTTAAAATATATTTATATTACTTACAACCCCCTAAATTGTCACTTTAATAAAGCATATTTCACTTTCCTTAACAAAATTTGTCCTAGTTTGTAGCTTATATTATTTATGTTAAGCTGACTCTAATGAATTTGTTTTTAAAAGGACAAGGCCTTAGGTAATTTATTGTGAGTGGAATTATAGCGGGATTTGAAGAGAATATAGTTTCATATAGTCTTATTTCTTTTCGCAGTGCAACTACTTTAATTCATCTCTAGGCCGCACATTTAAATGGACTCCGAGCAGCCGCACACGACATCAATGTGAACTTAATTCATTAAATCAATATGGATACGGGACAGTGTGTTGTCAGAGCTGGCCCTGATTGATCGCAGCTGTCAATAAGTTTTTCATTAATATAATTTCATGTCATGTCAGTGGAGGAGGGCCGGGGAAAGTCGGAAAAATGCCCGGCAGTGAAAACAAATGAAGCGTTTTGTGGTTTTCCCCGCGGCCATCGCATATGTATAGTGTGGCATGAATGCGAAACGTTGGGAACGGAAGAAGGCCATGTTAACATGGGCCTAATGCCTGTCTATCCCATTGTAGCCCAGTGCTAAGTGGCCGCCTGCGGTCTTGGCCATTGTCTGGCCCTCTTGTTTATTTGTTTGCATTTTGTCAAATGTTGTGCTAATGAAATCCTGCGTCTACGGTCAAGTGCGCACACCCACCAAACTAGTGGAAACATTCGCACACATCCACAACAATTGATTCGCTTTGACCGGCCTTTATATCGGTGTCTGCGTATCATGTGTATCCTTCGTATCCTGTGTATCTTTGTGGGTCTTGTTTACCTTTGGCCTTTCCCGTTGACTACGAACACCGGAATCAACGCACTTAATCAACTTCAGGCGGCGGCCCGAACTCATTAAAAATTGAAATCACTTTCGGGTGCACGGCAAAATGTCAACGCAAATTGCAGCTTATTTATCAGTCGGCACGCGTTTCGGCCTCGTCTCTTTGCTTTTCCTATCTTTCCGAGTGGCAACTGGGCGTGGTTGTCATTTTAATTAGGGCAAGAAAAGAAAAACAAGGAAAACGCGCCCACAGCCCCACAGAAGGGAAACTTTGGCAACAGCCGGGGGAAAGCCGAGATTTATGAAAACGGGAAATGGGTATTGCGTTTCTTTCGCATCTATTTTTGAGCAACTCAAATCATCTGGAAAATGACGGCGGGCTGATTGATTAGCTCTCGTAATACTCTGCAATTCTTTAACCACAAATATTTATGAAAACTTAAGCCGAGAATTAACTTGCATTTATTTCGTTTCCTTCTTAGAAATTTTTTTCGAAATATAACCTCTATATTATTTAATCTAATTCTAAATATTATATACAAGTAAAAGTCCTGTCTCTCAAGCACTCAACGAGCCATTAAAATTGAAAAACCAACTATAATTGCAAGCAATTGCCCCTTATTAACCTAATTCTATCATTAAACTACTAAGACTGCTCTTGCCATTTATAAATCTTATTTGTCAGCCTTTCGTTGAAATAATTGCCGAATTAATATTCTGATACACCTATAAAGCATCGGAAACAACTCAATTAAAGCATTTAATGTGTTGAATACCAAAATAGATTCAAAAGCTCCTTCTCGGGCCTTAGCTGGGAATTAAATCGAAATCGTAATCTGCAAGCTCTCTTTGTGAATATGTCTTAAGCCTGCCTTGTGGAATTATGAAGTCGGAAATAAATTGCAAATATTCTTTGGCCTTTGACCGTATGCAAGTGGCTCGTAATTTAGGCAACAGTGTTTATGCAAATTTATGACAAATTTATGAAAATTAAAATGGATATGTGAGTTTGTCCAGCCCAGAGTCTGGTGTGATATTACAGTTTTGTTGCCCGAAAGTGTGGCAACAAAGGCGCCAAGTTGGCAGCTGCCAACACTGCGCATCAACACCAACAGGGAAAGCCAAACCGACTGGAAAGTGGCTAAGAGCTGGAGCAATATAATAATGGAGCTGCCAGGGACACAAGCGCAAGCCCCGAAACACATTTGCACACAAATGCTGAGCACTTTAAGTAATAATCAATGTGGGAGAGGCAGAGCACCCTATGCTGACTTCCGGTTATTTTATGCCTTTTAAAAGGGTGATATAATTAAAATGGATAAGGTAGAAATTCTAAGCTATATAACGTTGTTTGCTCTATCAATAATATGGTCCGAAAATACACTATTTTCATTTAAAACCATGATCCAATAGGTTCATACGAAAGGGTATTTCAAGCTTCTGTGTCCGAAGGTTTTTCCACATTTTTGCTACATCTCCAACTGTCATCGCCCTGGCCGACAATCCTTGATAATTTCTGCTCCCTTGGGGCCTCTGAATTTATGCCCATCTATTTATTATGATTATTTTATTTTGTTTATATTGTTCTAATGTTGCGCCAGCAAAAGGGTAAATATTGTTGCAGCAGCAGCCGTAGAAACGAAAACAAAATCCATAAAGTATATGTACACACGTATACTTGACGTGGCCTGGAAGTATGTGAGTGTGTCTGTTTAAGGGCTCTAAAGAGGGCAAAATGACAAGAAAATTGTTGGCACTTCTAGGCACTGCATTCTGTGAATTTCTTTTCAAGTCAAGTCTGCCGTTATTATTTATGCATTTTAATTAAAAATTTAAGCATTTTAGTGACATTTTAATGAGTTTCTTGCACTGGGCCACACACAGACACAGAGTGGAAGCTCTCTGGTCCAAAAAAAGCGAGAGACTGAAATTTATTTTTGTGAAATATTTGAGAAATTTATATGTCAGCAGCGGAAATTGCTTGACATGAAAGTCTGGCAAAAATTGCTCTGCCAACACATAGAAAATAGCAATGGAATAGAGAGAAAATGCCGGAGGGAAGTGGGAGGCGAAAAAATGCCCATGCACAAAACAAAATTAATGAGCTGTTGGCTGCCTTTGAGCGAATCGCAGAGGCAGGAAAAAATATATGTCGAAGGGGCCAAATCCGAGAAGGAAAATTCCAACCTAAATGTGACGAGGACGACGAGGACGACGACGACGACGGCGACGACAATGACGTTTGAGCTGCGGTTGGCGGAAACCGGAAACAGCATATATGACAACAGAACGGAAGGGATTTCTCATATTCAATTGAGCTAAATGATTTATGTCTGTGAGTGTGCCAGGGCGAGTGTGTGCGTCCAATCAGTGCGCTGTGCGCGAGTGTTTGTGAGCGGAACTCATTTGAATGCCGTTTGACTGCCTCGAAATTCGTTCGTTTGATCGCTGAAATGTGAGCCGAGGCTGTCGCCGCCAGTTTGATTAGTTCCATGCCCAAAAAAGGGAAAAACCAAAAATAAGGGCAAGAGGCAGAAATATAGAGGAAATCACGGAAAACTGCAGAAGAAGCCGCAACATTTTAAACTGGGTCAGCCGGAGGAAACCAGAGGAGGCCCTGGCCAAAACCAAACCAACTGGGTGCCGTGCAACTTGAACAACTGTGTTGAGTGCGCCTCACCCTCTCCTTTGAGCCCTATTTCATCGTCTGCTTACTCCCACTCCCTTGTAGCCACTGCCAGTTGCATCTCCGCCTCTTGTTGCTGTTGTCATCGCATAAAGACAGCCATGTTGGCTTACAAGCGGCCACAAGCCCAGTCCGAAAAACTTAACACGTTTGTGGTCAGACGGCGAAGCGAAAATGTATGTGATGGGCAACAAGCCCGGCCATGAAAATGGCTGGGTCTTGAAGACCTAGGAAAGTGGTTCCAAGTTGGAAAAACCCACAGAAGATGTAAGAAACTTAATGGATTTAAAGTAGTGCTTGCTAATATCAACTATTGCTTAAATAAAGTGAAGCCAATCGTTGATTAAACATTATAGTTTAACCTTCAAGGCTTACAAATATGTATATTTATATTATAATAGTTTTGATTTGATCGACAATCCTCTCAAAACATTATCTCTTAGCGTTTTCGTTTCACATCACTTGTCAAGCCTCGCCATTTTACCCCGAGCTTTATAGACTTCAAGTGGATAACTAGTCTCATCTCTTGGACTGCCAGTTTCGATGAGACTTTGTTTTGGCCAACCATAAAAATTTACTCATCCCCACATCCCCCACAGGGGCAGCAGATGGCGAGGATGCCGGGATGCCGGCGCAGGGGATATCAAATGCTAAAACGGAAAATTTCAACGATTCGGACATTGATGGGAGTGCAGCTCATTGATGGCCAATTTGCTTGGCCAATTGCTGGGGAGGAGCGTCAAAAACTGCAATCGCAATGGCTGTTGGCCATTTGGGCCATTAATGCGGAAATGTTGCCAAAACCGAGAGAGACGGACTACGGAAGATGGACAGGAGAGTGGGGCGAATGGGAAGTATAAGTGCTTAGCTTTATCCTCTTCGTTTTAGCCAATGATGATAACTATTAAAGTCGATGGCATTTACTTCCAATAATTTTTCCTGTTCTTTTGTGCTTCGGTTTTTGGTCTTTTTTCTGCTTTTTCCCAATAACCTTTGACATTTAATGGTGTTGTTGCGGATGATGACGATGAGGGCAATGTCGGTGGCGGGCGGTGGCCCTGCTGCTGCTATTGGATTTTTAATTAGAAAGCAGTGCTAATAGAATTTTTAATTAAAATTGCTCGACTGGCCCAAATGGCTCACGCTGTTGTCTCTATCATGGCAGGACTCTTCTCCACCTCGGCCCCCTTTACTTTTCCTGTTGCTGGCTGACAACATGACACGCACACAGGCCGAAATAAATGGCAACAACGGGAAGAGCGGCAACCATGCGACCCGCCTATTAATTAAAATTTTTGCTATTCAATAACAGACAACCCCCGTGGAGTTCAATGGCAACTACCAAAGGCACTGAAAGTAAAAGTAATAATCATTTTAAAAGCCACTCAAATGTCAATGTATAAATAACCAAAAACAAACTGAAATTTCAAATTATTATTTTTACTTTTGGTTGCAATAAGGCCTGAGGTAAATACAACATTATTTTATGCCTAGTTTGTTTGACTTTCACTTAAAATTAGTCATTTATGAATTATATCATTTCTCTGAAGCCCAGCAAATTATGTCAATAAACAAATATATTAAATATTTATTGCCGAAATGGTAAGCAAAAAATGCTTATATTTACCCAAACGGATTCCTATAAAATCAGAAAGTCCCGCATAATCAAATAACTTTGATTTTCGCACAGTGAGACCACCGGCCGAAATGTCAAATGTGTCAATAACAATTTCACATTAAAAGCCAGGGCAGCGAAATATGAAATGAAAAATTTATTAGCGCACCGCAGACCTCCACGCGGAATGAATCGAGTGTCTGACGTGCTTAGCATTTAACGCGACGAGTGGGTCACGCATCTGGGAACCCGGTTCCCAGTTACCAATTCTCGATCCGTATTCCGGACTCCGGACTCCCGGTCAGACTTACCTTGACGGGTGTGTAGGTGAGGGTGGATCCCTGGGCGGAATGGGGCCGGAATCCGCTCTGGGGCATGTCGAAGGTCTCCGCCGTGTTGTTGAAGGACCACTTGAAGTTCTCCGGCGGCGGAAAGGCATCCACTTCGCACACAATTTCGGCCGCCTCGTTCCGCGCCACTCCGTAGATTTTCTTTTGATCGGGCCGGCAAATGGGCTTATCTGCAAGGCGGAAAACGGAAAAAGCCGGTGGTGAGTGTGGAGATCGAAGCAAAGTTGGTCGTAGTGCATTCAGCTGTTTGCATCTGCAGCCGGAATCAATAATCGCATCAAGCTGCGGAGCGAAGGCTTCTGCCTTTCGCCGGCTCAAGAGGCCCAAGTACAAAAGTTTACCCTTTTGTGGGGCCGCCTTCCCCGGCTCCATTGTTGCCCATTGAGGCAGCTAACTAAACAGAGAATAGAGAACTCAGAACAGAACGGAAAACCGAGCAAAAACTGAAGCAGCAAAAAATCAGAGGCGAAAAGGATAGGTCAACAGGGGATTCGGAAAAGAGGATAATTCTTGAGCGCTTAAAGTTTAAACAAACAATTTAATAAGCCTATTAAGTTTAATAAATAAAACGGATCTCTGTTTTAAATTAATAAGACGGTTACTTTATATAATTCAATATTGCATTTCCAAACAATATTTGAATAGAAATCAATTAAATGTTGCGATGCAAAGGAAAGCTATTCAGTTTTTAAAATTTATTTGACAGACAAACATCAAAGGCTCGGCATATAAAATTATACCAGATTTTGGCAAAAACATAAAATAGATTTTGTTAATGGAAATAAAAGAACAAAAAATGTTGTATGTCACTTACTTAAGCTAACTTTGCAATTCAAAAAATGTTTGTTATTATTGTTTTCTAATGTTGGCATTATTGGCCAAGGAATTTTAAAAATCCCTAAGATATATTTATATAAATATGAATAAAAAAAAATTTAGTACATACATTTTTTTAAATTAATAGATGAATCATTGTATTATTTTAAAGACATCTCTAAGCATCTTCTAATTATTTGATAAGCTTAACATTTTTATTAAAAATGTACGTCTTTGCAAAAAATGTTTTTTTTAGTCAAATTTATAGAATGTATACAAAGCCTTCAGATATATATTAGTAAATATAAATAAATAATATGTGACAAAATAATTTAGTACATAAACTGTATGTATTAAATTGTTTTTTCTTTTATAGAAATCTTTAAAAATCTTTGAAATATTTAATTTACTTAAATTAACACATTCAATACGAATATTCGTCTATTCAAATAAAGTTTCTTTGATCAAATGTATACATTTTTTACTCAGACTTTATTTCACTTGGTATTTAGTTCATATTTATTAAAGTGAAGATGAATGAATGTCTAGAATTGTTTCAATCGAGATTCAAAAACATTTTGTAATTCCACAAAAGGAGGACTCTGGTTTAAGAAAAACTTTGTTCGGCTAAAACTTTTGCCAACAGCAACGCGAAAAGCTTGGAAAAGCTGAGCAGTACAGGCAAGGGAAATTCAATTTTCTAATCCCTTGCTCAGGGCAAATCCTTCCACTGTCTCTTGCCCCAGCCTCGACACTTGCGAAAGTTGCAAGTTGCAAGTGGCGAATTTATTCTGCCATGACAACTGTCGATATGGCATGCCAAACTGGCCAGGCCATAAACAAATTTTTACCAGGGTTCGCGGAGCGGGGCATACGCTTTGTGGGTTGCCGGGGAAGGCTGCCAGTTGGACACTGGAGGGCTGGGCGAGTTTTGTGGCAGCGGAAGCTCTACTTAAGACAAAAGCCCGCCCAGGAAGAGGAAAAAAGCGAAGTGGAAGTGACAAAGGGGAAATGCCACCGGAAAGGGCGAAGCATAGGGCCACAACAACGGATGGGTGCCGAAAATGAATAGAAGGATCTTTGCCCTGGTAAATTGCTCGAAAAAGGCAAACTAATTAACCAAAGTTTGACTCGCAAAGGGGCCAAGTTCAGGAATCCAAGCAAATTGAGCGAAAGATTTGCGGTTATCCTGCTCTGGAAGCAGAAAAACCTCTCAAATTTCTACCCAAGCCCTCAGTTTTGAACGCTTTAATGACTTCCGATCGGATATTCTTTGTATGCCCTTTACTAAAGGTTATTGGGGTCATTAATTGCAAAGTTAACTTAAGTGAGTAACATACAAGATTTCAAATAAGAAATATTGATTTAAACATAACAAATAGTATGTGTGGATATTATATTTTTCATTCATTGGAAGAAGTTAACGGTATTTTAAAATTCTTTAGGCATTCTCGCAGTATTGTGCCAGAGATTTCTGCTTGTGAATAAGCTCCACTTTTCTGCCAGATCTACCTCTCGACCATGTCCACGAGGGTCCGCAGCGGGGCGGCACACAAAGGAGCATTCGAGCGGGGCACAATAATGGGGCGTATACGCAATAAAACTGCAAGAGGCCCGCACGAGCGCACAATGCCCGCCTTTTCCCATTCAGCCAGCCGCCTCTGCCATCCATCCTCATCTCTGGCCATACTCTCGGACTCTCAATATTGCTCGTTTTTGTGTGTCAAAGGTCCTCTCGAGAAACCAAACAGCAGCAGCAGCAGCGAGAGCACAGAATTAGGATTCCAGTGGGTACTTCTGGGGCACACTTCGATTTTCTATTTAGGACCCGCCGAAACATTCGCTAATGGCCTCAACTAGTGATTTCGATGGAGCCCGATCGTTAAGTATCGTTTTAAACGATTAAATAGCGATAAAAACATATGTATATTTAATGCATTCATTTAGGCTTACAGTTAATTCTGGCCAAAAGCAATCACTTTGGAATTTTAACTATTTAAATCGTAAATAAAATATAAAGCAGTTTTATGATGTATAACTTATTTGATTTTTTCAAGATATTCGAGTCAAAATTTGTTAAACTTTTAAGCAGTTATTATATCTTTTTATATAAATAGGTTATAATTCCTCTATTGTGTGTTGTATCAAATCTATATCAATATTTGTTAAAGATTGCTAAACATCTAATTGTCCATCAATATCGCTATTTATCGCTTATACTTATTAATATATCGATAATTCTTTTGCCATCCCTAGCCATCCTAGCCACTCGAGAGCCTATTTATGGGTCAGCTCGAACCACATAATGCGCGCAAGGTGGCCAGGTGACACAACCCCTCGCAACTCTACTCGATACTCACACATCACTTTCAGCTCGACCACATTGGAATCGCCATCGCCCTCGACGTTGGAGGCGGTGCAGGTGTAGTTCCCGGCCTGGTGACGTGTGACGCCCTGGAGTGCCAGGTCGCCGCTGCTGACAATCACGCCCGCTCGCTGGTTGTGCTGGATGATTTGGTGCTGCAATTGGCAGGATTAGGTCGTAATTAGGCGCTTTGTCACATAATGGTAATGGTAATGCAATGGCTTATGCAAAAAATATACGTAAATTAGCGTTAGAAATATAGAGAAAGAGCGACACATAAACACAGAGAGAGAGAGAGGGATATCCTTTGGGCAGGGCTTAATAAATCGGCTAATTATTACCTGCTGTGAACATTTAAAGTACATCTTGTGTATCGCTTACTATAAACCGCTTTTTTAAAAGGTTTTCTTTTCAAAAGACTAGCATGTCCTTTAAAAAAAACCTAAATAGGATTAACAGCACACAAAAAGCATTATACACAAAAGTATAAAAAGTATATAAAATTTTACTGTTTGTAATGTTTTTTAATTTAATCATAAATTAAATTAAAGAGAAATAATGTAGTTTACATTTTTTATTTTCATTTTGATATTTTCATCTAGATTCATTCGCTTTAAACATTATTATTGAGAGCAAGGCTTTTGAGAAACTCGCAACATAAATCAAAATGTCTATGTCTAAGGTTTCCCTTAAAACTCAATTGGCTTAGTCAGCTTTTATTCACTTATCCTTTGGATACAAGGTCACCTATCTCGGCAGCTTGAGCCCCCGGAAAAACACTCATAAATGCGCGCCTCAGTGCGCTCGCAGCTTCATTAGGGAGCGGCGCCTTGGCCGCTCGGATACGTGCTCGGCATCGATGCTGAAAAATCAGCCAATATTTACTTTAAGTTTTCCTTAGGCACGCACACATACACACATGCACCAGAGGCTCTTATGCCCAAATGCTTACAGAGACTTGACCTTCTTCTCGGATTTCTCGCACTCTCGCTCTCATTTTGAAATAATGCTGGGAGCCCGATGTTCGTCTTTTGGTTTTGTAGCCTTTTCCCCATCGGGCCGCCACTCGACAGCATTTTGACGCATTTCCCCAGAGCCTTGTGCCATTTAGCAGCAAAACAAATTCGCACTTTGCCGGAGCTCAGCAAACAAACAAACGACGGGTGCGGGCGCAAGCGGCGGGCAGCGGGCGGCGGGCGGCGGAATGGGGGCGGGCAACAATGAAAGCATTGAAATAAATAGAAATAGAAATAAAAATGTGTATAAATATGGTCGACAAAAGTCAAAAAGCCAGAGCCGGGGCGAACAAAGCCTCGACGACCTTAGCACACATCCATACAGAGGTTCCTCCTATATCAGGATGTATGTGCAAATAAATAGAAACAATGCAGCCAGGCAGGCAACCCAACACTTAAATAATAGTGTTGTTCAAATACACTACCAAAGTGCCCATAAAAATAAAACATAAATGGTATACCCCAAGATAAATAATTTGACCTTATTTCTCTTCAGTTTCCATAAATTAGATGAGCAAAATTACTTAAAGAATTATTTACTTTACTTTCAATACAAATCTTGACATAATTATTAGTTTTATTTTCAAGTGTGCTAAATAGGCCAGGGAAGAAGCAAGCTGGGCTGGGAAGATATGGGCCACAGTTCATATCCTTATGCATGGCATGGGGACCTGGGATCCTGGGAATTTCGCGCCGCGTCTTTTGTTTGGCCAGCGGTGTGTGCCCTTTCCATTGTGGAGATGTCAACAATTATATAGATGGTTAGACAGACGGTGAATGTCGGGACGTAACAATATTTGCCCATGACTGACATTTTGGCCATTCAATTCCATTTGCTTTGTGGCCTGATGATTGATACCATTGTTCGAGTGTCAGTTGCTATGTCCGAGGCCAGATGTAGATGGCGATTGCAGATACATGTGTATCCATTACATATGCAGTGGCGAGCGTTAGCTCGTTTCCATTAGCATTTCCCTCGACCTGTTTAAATGTCCTTAAAGTGCAGAAGAGCCCCCGAGGCACAGCGCCCTTCACCGCTCAATTCCCGCCCAGCCTCAATTCCCTCGGGGTAGGCTTAAATAGCTCAAAAAAGGGGAGAGGACGAGCTGCGGCTTGGCCCAGCGACCTTGCTGTCATAAAACAAATAAAAATGTCGCCAGGCATATACGAAAAGTAAATAAAGTTCAAGGTTGTCGCAGCAAAAAAAAAATAAAAAAAAAACTGAAAAGGGAAAATTGGGGCGAACCAAAAAGTGTAAACAAAGGCGAATAGGAGGCAGAAAGGCGGTAGGCCAGCGAAGCCGTTCCGCCCGAGTGGGCGTCAAGGATTATTTCAAATAGTTTGGGGCACATCCGCTGCAGAATTTCCGCCCGCAGCCCCTCGAGGTCGCCACCCACCCGCCATCGCACCCATCCGACTTGATGATGTCTGCACAACCCTTTAGTGCCCCTCAATGCTAATGGCGCATTTTATGCGTTGCCATTTCTGTTTGTCTGTCTCTCGGCCGTGTTTTCGACATGTTTGCCAGCCACTCCTCGAGCGCCGAGAGCCGGGAGCCAGGAACCGGGAGCTGGAGCCGGGAGCCCAGCGCCGCCCTCTTGTGTTCGTCTGTCACTGGTGTTTGTTCCGACTATAAATACCCAATTAGTGTCCGTAATTTATCCGATGGCTCGGCCTGATTGAGTTGGCTTTGGTTTAGCCCTTCGTTGGGCGTTTTTTTCCACGGCAATTCGTCTGTCGAGGGCTGTCGAGGATTCTCGCTAGCCTTTGAATTAAATTTGAGTTTGTTTGAAAGTTGTATTTTTATAAATGAATTGTTTCATTTATCTGACAAGATGTTTGATAGTTTATTTGTTGGTGAAATTGATAGAGGTTCAACATGAAACAATTTATTTTATATTATTCTTTCTTATGTATGCATTGACCTGAAGTACTGGCCACCAGACACGTTTTTCCCTAATACTTATAAGTTCCACCTGTTAATATAAATATATTTATTAAATAAACATGACGCAGACTTTTGAGTGTCCTCATGTATTACTATTTATTTATCTAAATCCTTCAAATGACTTCGAAACTGCCTGCAGAGGCAAGCCAATCATTGCCATTTTCCTTGCAGAATTATGTAAATATTTATGGCCAAGTTCTTGGGAAACTTTAGAGTCGTTTCCACTGACTTTGTTCTCTAATCAAATTTTCTGGCAATGTTTGCTATTTCTGCGGTTCCTGACGCAACCCAGATGAGTGCGTGTGTGGGTGTGTGTGGGTTAAATAAGTTTCCTGCGCCAGGATTCGTTCGAAGCTAGCTTGGTAGGTTGCTAGGGCAACGATTCCATCAAAGTTCTGCTCCGTCCGCCCCATGTGCTGCTTGGGCTCCCTGCGCTCCTTGAGTTTCTTCCAGCTCTTCGGTTCCTTGTTGTTGTTAATGAACATGCAAAACTTTTACACGCACGCACACTGACACGCATTCGAGAACTTTTGTCCGTGTGTGTGTGCAAGTTTAATAAAACTAATTGTTAATTTAATTTGCCAGCTCGTCGTTAATTGTCAGCTTGTCTAATTGAATAATAACAGACGAAGACAAGTTTCTCTCGCTCGTTACACTCGTGTCCTGTGGCGTTGCGGCCCTGCGGCCCTGCGGCTGTTCCGCAAGGGAGGATTGTTCAAACCGAATCGATGTGGTGGCAAAACAAAAATTAATTTACTTCCTAACTGGCTGCAGCCGAGTTGATTTAACTTGATTTGACTTTTAATTGCGTTTTCAGGTTGCACTGCCATTGTCGATGCTGCCAATTAACAATTGACTTTTAATGAACGCCCGACTGCGCTTAAGACGCTTGCAATTTGCCGTTGCCGTTGCCTAGTGGCCTTGACCTCGTTACGCATACGCCATGTGCGCCGCAGCCCCGTTTTGCCTCAGCTCTCCTCGCCATTGCACTGCTTCCCTGTGTGTGAGCGCTTGGCTTAGTTTCGAATCCGTTTCATTTACATTTTTGTACTGCCGCAGTGAACTTTTATTGTTATGACACTCGGCAAAGGGCAAAGGGAGGAGAGCAGCAGAGAGGCTGCGGGGCTTTCACGCTGAGCTGGCTAAATGGAAGCGACGATTGCCAACTAGCTAAGTAACTGTGAGCTGTCACTTTCTGGGCTTGCTATTCAGTCGTACATAATCCTTGGCCCTTTAAATAGGGCTTAATTAGGCTTGAGTTTATCTTTGCCAGTAGTATCTTAGTTTATATTTCTGATGGCCAATGGCAGGTGAAAGGGTATTTCGACTTCCTCAAAGAGTTAACATACCCTTGCAGTTCATTTGCATTTGGCATTGACTTGGCCCACTCTGGCTTTCACTTTCCCTTCTCGAACCCCCATATAATTAGCATTTTGTTCGATGTTAGATAGGGAGGTAATGGAATCAGCACTCGAACCGAAGCCCCAGCACTGTCTCCGCGCAAATTATTATTTCATATAAAGTTTTTATCTACCTAGATCTCACCCCTAGTCGAGGAGCCTCCGCCACCCGTCCATGTCTGGTGGAAGTTCCTTTGTACTAAATTTCCTTTCGTTAGCCGCCCCTACTCCGGAAAAGTTTTTGGTCGTCTTCGAGTATTTGTATTTGCTTATTGTTGTTTTCGGTAAAAGTTATGACTAAGTTGTTGGTCTTGCTGTTGCCGTTGTTTAGCTTGGCTCTTTGTTTGGTCATGTACTTCATTGTGAATGAATTCAATTAGCATTCATATTATTCATACACTTGATTCGTTTCTTGTTCGGCATTGAATAACATTTATTTGGCCGCCTTTGTTGTTGCTGCGGCTCAAGTTCTTTATGCTCCAAGTAATAAACAAATGATTTGCCTTGTAAACTTGTACGATCTCTGGCGACCGAAATTCTTCCCCTGCCTAAGACCTGTCTTAGGGCAGACGGCCAGGCCACTTGACTCAATTGCCTTAAAATAATTGGCCAATAATTCAGTAAAAATGACCACTTAATTTCGGCATCATAATAATTTACCCGGCCAGAGGCTCGTGTGTGTAAGGAGCACGCCAATGTCTGGGGAATTGCCGGAAGTTCGGCAGTTGTACGCTCAATTGCCTTGAGTGCAACATTTCAAGTATATTTGAAGGTCGGTGCACTCAGAAAAATCGAGAGGCAACACCTTGATTTTCAGTTAAATAGAACAATAATTAAATTTATATTTACATTTTTTTTTAAGAGTTAATATGTCAGTTATATTCCTTGAATTTTAAAACAATTCTATCATCAAGTTAAATAAAAATAAATTGAGATAAATCCTCATTAATTTAATCGGTATCATAAATATATTTTAAAAGTCGTATGTTCAAGACGCTGCCTTCAGAAAGCATGGCCACATCCTTAATGTATGCTTGGTCACACTACCTCCTAAAAATAAGTAATGCCAATGCTTTTTCTCTGTGTACAAAAGACTAAGTTGTCAGGCCCAAAAGTTGTCAAGCTTGATGGCCGAAAATAATATATTTTAAATGCCATTGAAGTATACTTTTTCGGCACAAAGTTTACCTTACACTTTAGACCATATAACCTTCTTCTGACTGCCTTAATCTCTCTCTCTCTCTGTCTCTCTCTCTCTCTTTGTTTCGCTAACTCACTCTCTCTCTTGGTGAATCAATACAGAGTTTTCTTTTTTCTGACAGCCCCTTCATAAATATTGCAAGTCAGGGAAAGTTTTATGTTTGCTCACTTACATTATGCTTCCATACAACTTTATAAGCAGCCGGATTTGCATGCACTTTGCACTCGAAATAGACATCATCGCCTTCCTCGATATCCTCCGGATTCAGATTGGAGCCCAGGTCCAGCTGCAAGGTGGGGATGACTGCAAAGGAAGAAAGAGAGGCGGAGAAGATACTGGATGAGTATTCTATTCATTTGACTAAGGCGGCGACTTAGACGTAGATTCGGAACTCGGATTCACTCAGAGTCCATCAAACGTAATTTACTGTTTTGGACAATCCTTCAACTCGGGTCCAAGAAGGGCATGGAAGGGGTGGGAAAAGGGGGTTAATCCGGACTTATCCGTGATTAGTGTCGCTTCATCTTCCTTCCATTTTCCGTCCCCATCCATCCATGTATCTTGGCCGCTGCCCCCCAGCTCTTGCCACCTTCCACTTGTTTATTATTATTTTGCACATTGTTTTTGGCAACTTTTCCCCGCCTTTCCTAGTTTTGCTCTTGGGTCTCTGTGTGCTTAGTGTTCTGGCTTTTTCTTTCCGCTTTCTAGGGTGGCACGTTCTATAAGCAAGTTTCTTTAAGCCGATTTCGTCTTTTGCAAAGACTTGTTAATGAAAATGAAAAGTGCTTCAACACATACACACACACATACAGCCGGGAATGGCGAAAGAACGAACGAAAACGAAGGAGAAGGCGGGGTGGAAGGAGGAGCTGAGAAAGGGATGGGTGGGCATGGGCTGGCAAGGACAATGAAAACAGGAAGAAGAACGAGTCAAAGCAGTTTGCATAATTTAAAGAGTTTTCCCACTGCCTCAGCCTCGCGCTGTCTCCCTCATTGTGTCTATCTTTTTTCCGCTCAACAAGTTCATTAGCGATGACTTTAAGCCGGGGACAGTCAGTACCAGAAAACTAAACAGAGAGAAAGGGACAATAAGGATGTGCACTGGGCAAAAACTATGGGTTTTTAAGCTTAAATAGTTGAGTTTACATGATTAATATTTTAGCTTAATATTTCAACTATTTTTTAATAATAAATATCTAC
>VNKC01004025.1:0-17979 GCA_008042775.1 Drosophila pectinifera | reverse complement strand
CCTGACGTAAACCGAATTCTTTCCAAAAATTCTACCTGGCCTGTGAATAGTCGGTAATGTGTGCCGATGCCAGAGCCAAGGATAAAAGGGGAATAGTAGCGAACCTGTAAAACATAATTTTGATATTATATCTTGTTCGCAAAAGAACTTAAAACTAGCGTATGTCAAATGGTCAAGATTATTTTATATTGTCCTTGTGGTCCCCAGGTCCGCCTCCACGGCCTTCTCCTCACACAATGGTGTGAGTTTGTTCCCCAGTCTTCGGTTAGACTTTACCAACACCTTTTCACCGACTTCAAATACCCTGTTTTGTCGAGATGCGTTCTCTCTGGCAATGATCGCATTTTGGGCGCTTGTAATCCTGTCTCGGACTTCCACTTTCAGGTCGTCCGGGTGAGCCTGTACAACGTCGACTGGTCTCTTGTCGATTACCTTGTGGACTGATTTGTTATACTTGGTGGTGGCTAGTAGGACTATTTCGACGGTGTCGCTTATGCCCTTGTCAATTTTCAGGCATCTAGCGAGTTCTAAGAGGGTGCTGTGGTTTACTTGTCCGTTCGAGACACTGTATAGAGGCGGAAAGTTGGAAATGTTGACGCCGAAATGATTGCCCAACATTGTCGTTATTGTATGCGAGTTTAGAGATGGTTCGTTGTCGCAATATATGAATTTGGCCCTAGGGAAGAAATTCATAAGTTGAAGTAAGGCCGGTTTTAGGTCCTCGATTGTCCGTGAAGGAATGTGTTGCACAACTGCAAACTTTGAAAATTTGTCAATGCAAGTAAAGAAAAATTGTTTATCCGTGGAGAAGATGTCGATATGCAATATCTCTCCAACATGAGAGGAAATAGGTGATTCACCAATCTCTTGTTTCTTCGGATGCCTGTCATATTTGGCCCTCACACAAGTTTTACAGTTTTGACAGGTTTCTTTGACAAGTTTTGCCTTTTTCGGGAAATAGTACTCGGAGAGTACCGGAGAGCTCGACGGTGAGAATTTCCTGTCTCTCGGCAATAGCAAATATATCTGTTACTCGATTTTTGCAGTGCCAAAATTTTGTGGCCGGAAATTGCCGAACCAGGTCGTCAGGTACCATTGCGAGCGTGTGAAGATCGGAATGGAGGGCGTTCACGCCCCTGGGAATAATAGTGTCTGCAAGTTCATATAGTAACGACTCTTTACAGGAAAAGGTTAACACATGTCGTCTCCTGTTTCCGAAGAGAACGAAGTTGCGTTTTAACGGAAATTGTCCCTCATCCATGACAATTTGGTTTTGGAAGCAATTCAGTGGCTTATCTGTTGTCTGAATTGTGTGGGTCAGCGAAATTTCGCTGTGAATTGTGGCTGCGCACGATTCGGGATCTTGTTCGTCCATGGCATTAAGTTGCTGTCTGGATAAGGCGTCGGCCACCAGATTTTCTTTGCCAGGCTTGTAAAATATTTGCGCTCCTGTCTCGTCGATGCGCGCTTTCCATCTACGAAGGTTACAGGCTGATAGTCCGTAAAGATATTTATATCCTTAACTGCGTACAGTCACAAGTCAGAAAGTCAGAGTCATAATCAGAGATGGCGTCATCTTTAATTTTTACCTCTGCATTGGAAGCAGCCACAGCGTACGCCTCAGCTTCCAGCTCCTTGTTTTGAGCCATATGGTGAAGCCTTTGCTGACTATTCTGAGAGTTTATGCGCCCAGAGGCCGCTCGTCTATTTTGATAGGTCGGTGCCCTTGTTGGCTGGAGCACCCTCGAAAATGAAGGGTCAACCTCCATTGGCTCATGAGTGTTAAAATTATTTGGATTTTTTGCATTGTGCTGATCAGAATGGACCTGCACCTTTACCTGCCTGTTGATGTGGGGGTTTTCTCCACCGCTTGGTTGTGGGTCGTTCTGTCGACCTAGAGGCTTCGAATTTTGTTTGCGATCATTGTTTTGCAGACTTCTCGCAAAGTTAGACGCAAGCACGTATCTTTCGCGGTTGGATTCAACCTCTTGTGCTAGGGCTAGGGCCGATTGCAAATCATTGGGTTTGCGGAGAAGAGCACACCCATACGGTTGCGCTTGAGTCCTGAGATCAACACGCGCAGTACATCATCGCGGAATTTCTCTCATAAACCTGACATGTTGACCTTATTGGTCAGCAGGGTTAGTTTTTTCTCTACCTCGTCAATTTGTACAAAATATTGTCCACAGCTCTAGCTCGTGGACTTAAATTAACTTATGTTAACTTATATACAATAATATATTAGATTTTTTGGTAGAGTAATTGGAAAAAATATTACAGGAGATATGAAGAAGAAGGTTATCCTTAAAAACCGCCGTTTAGTTCAATAAGAGCATCAACCCCGGCGGAATGGTAACCCAGGCAAGCTAAGCCTCCTAATCAGTCGCTAAGTTTCAATAGCCAGTCTGCAGTTCGCAGCAGCCTCATTATTGACAATTCTGAAGGCTGGTTATTTTTATCCTAAGTTGTAGTCCTTTGACTCGTGCCCAGCGAGCTTTGCATGTTGAATATAGCTACCTTTGCTAATATCCGCTTTAAAACCTTTCCTTTAAATTTCGTTTAATTTTCTAATTCTAGGCTATAAAACTTTATTGTTGGAATCCTCCGCCCTTATAGAAACACTGAAGCCTACTGCATCCTGCATGTCTGGCTATTTCTCGTCCCGTGCTCTTTGGTCGGTTTTTTCTTTTCTTTACGGTATAAATGTATTTCCTGACGTCTCGCTGAACGCCTGGCCAGATTTACGTCAATTTTACCCACAATGATTTGGGTACCGGGTATCTCACCGTTGATAACACTCGACTGTAGCTTTCTACTGTATAATCATAAGTAAAACTTATAATAATTACGGCGCGTGATTTTGAATCTATTAACAGAGGTTTTTAAAGAACTACAAATTAATTGTAGGAATATATTTTTTATTTTTTATCTTAGTTTACAAATTACTATGGCACCCATGTTTAAAATTATTGAAAACTTTTTACACAATGCTTTATAAACTTAACATTTTTTATAGAAATGGTCGCCCCGGTACCGTATCAATTTCCGAGAAGTTTAGCATAGACTGGGGAACGTATATGTCATCGAGAAACGATGTTGTATATGTTCGCTTAGACGTAAGAGGTGCTAAGGGTCAAAGCAAGAAATCACTTTACCGTCACTTAGGAGGAGTTGAAGTTTTGGATCAAATATCTGTCTTAAGGTCAGTAAGTATAAAATAATCCTCATGACCTTTTACATAAAATTACTTTTACAGGTATTTGCTTGATACCATTGGTTTCCTAGATGAAACCAGAGTAGGTATATGGGGTTGGGGCTATGGGGGCTACGTAGCTTCTATGGTACTCGGAACTCAACAAGATGTATTTAAATGTGGAATTGCTATATCCCCAATAGCAGATTGGCTCTACTATAGTAAGACTATTGAAAATATAAATTATTTAATTATTTATTTGGTAAATATATAACTTAATAATCTTTTATCAGATTCGGTCTTTACTGAGCGTGTATTGGGTCTGCCTTCAGAGAATTATAAAGGATACGTTGAGGCAGATGCTACTCAGCGTGCGCGTCTCATTAAATCTAATTCGTACTTTTTAATTCACGGCTTAGCCGATTCCTCTGCCCCGTTTGTACATGGAGTCCAATTAGCTAAGTCGTTAACAAATGCAAATATTCTTTACCGTTATCAGGTATACTACAATAGTTATTGATGTATATGATATTAATTACCAATATTTTTCAGACTTATGCAGATGAAGGTCACAACTTAGATGGTGTTCTAGAACATGTATATTCGTCAATGGAACAATTTTTTTCACAATGCTTAAGTTTGGATCCAGACGATACTAGGCCAGATATCGAACAAAACATTGTTCCAGCTGAGTAACATCAATAAATTTTAAATTTCGATGTACATATGAACAATACATTTTCACAAACTAATTGCACTAATATATGCAGTCTGTATCCGCTTTCATATTAAGTAAAATATATTAAATAAGTCTTCATTGTTATAATATATTTTAAGCGTTTAAGCAGTTATTCGTCAAGTTACACAGCAATCCACCATTTTAATAACAAAATAATACAAATAATTAAGATATCCAATCTTTTTTATAAAATGTAAGGCAATTTACAAAAACTTTGCTAGCAAATCATGGAACCATTTTTGTGACGTATTTTTAAAGAATAATTTTAATAAAAAATCAAACCAAGATACCTATGCTTAAAGACGTATGAATTAGTGACTTATTGTAACTAAATAAGATATTTGTTAAAAAACTAAAACATTTGAAAATCTTTGTTGTTTCTTTTGCATCGATAAGCAGTACCCCAGAGAACCTTGACGACTCAACTAATTATACCCGATAGTCGTAGAGTGAAAGTAAACTATACTAGTTCAAATGTATATAATAGAGTCATCAACACGTCCATATATATTTTTATTCGCATTAAAAGTAGAGTCGATGTAGCTTTCGTTTTCATATTAATGTTTTGAGCTTCAAAAAATGTACATTTTATGTAAATTAATAGTATTACAAAAGCGAATTCACACATAGTCATAGGCAGATCCAATTTTGCAGACTGATGTACTATTAAATAATAAGTAAATAATCTCCAATAGCCTACGACATTGCCAGCTAAAGTAATTTTGGTGATTTGCCAACACATTGAAGGTTTCGTTGACGCATAGAAATAGACAAATAAATATGATTAATAATTAAAATATTCGGCACATATAATATAATTAATAATATTACTCGATATAGATGATATATTATTCAAGCTTTTTTTTGTAATTCAGGCATGTTATATAAAATATACTTACTTAAATTTGTTTTGGTAAATATCAACAAAAAAAAAAATAGGGTATAACTTAGTGCCAACCGAGAATATATATAACAGGCAGAAGAAGGCATCGCCGACCCTAAAAAGCATATATATTTTTGATCAGTGCCACCAGCCCGATCGACTTAGCCATGTCCGTCCCTCCGTCTGTCCGTCCGTGTGAAACAACAGATCTCAGAGGCTTAATGAGCTAGAGTTACCAAATTACCACATTATAATCTGTAGCGCGCAGATCTAGTTCGTTTCAAAATTTGGCCACGCCGATATTTTGTGGCGATTGTCACAGTAAATAGGAATTAAATTGCGGTTTTTTATTTGAATAGAGTTTCTGAAAACTTGTGTGTGTGAAAGGAATAGTTCTCATTTGTTAACTGCGATTGATCGAAATTTTGGTGCGTCCTTAAAAAATATATCATTGAATAAAACGGAGAAAAACTGAATAATCAAATCAAATTAAAATGTACAGAAATTTGTTTGGATTAATCTTGCAAAAACAAAGTGCATTTAGACCCCTGTACCACAACCAACTGTACATAGTCAGCGGCTATTGACATACTTTGCAAGAAAGTACAAAAAAACAAAATTCACTTTTATTAAATTTCTTTGCAACCTCAACTTTCTCGGATCTGAAATGAAATGTATTAATTTAATAAAAATGAGAAAAACTAAGCAAGCAAAATGAAATAAAAATTTCAAAAATATATTCATGGGATATTGCGGGATTTGAACACACGCCGATCTTACAAAAGTAACGTGAACCTAGCACTCAGACATCTAGGTCATACCTTATATTACGTATTAAGCGGCGAATGTCACAGTAAATAGCTACAAAACATTTAGGAATACAAACAAGCAATACAAACAATACAAGTTTTGGAATAGAGAGGAACAAGTGTTTTTGTGAGTGAAAAAATATTCAATCAATTATCTCAGCTCTGTCCGACCTTAAAACAACATTAAAAAACAATTAAATATGTATGTCTATATGGGAAATGCATGAATCGATACCCAAAAAACTTGGTCTCTGAAAAAGTGTTTGCCTCTCTTAGAAAATTTTATATAAGAACTCCTATATATAGAGTACTATGATAATAATATATAAATAATAATCTTTTCATTTTGAGTACGGTTTTGCTTTGTTAAAAACTTTGTCGTTCTTTTTCTTATACATTATTGTTTGACTTTGACGAGTGTGAAGCAGATATAAGATTAAAAACTCTTTTAGCAAGAGTTTCGTCGCTTTACGGATTACCTCTTTTTTGGTGTAATAAATTGTGTGTCTTGCTCACATTGATGGCTAATTTTGCAATCTTGTCTTCGTTGACCAAATTTTAAGCAGCCACTTATTGAATTTCATGTGGAAAAATGAATCTCTCTTTTATACCAAGTGATCGCCCTTGCAGACGAAACGCCTTTGAACTGGGATATCTAATCGATATGGCTATGAAGCCTGATGGACAACTTGCCGGGATGCTGCTGATATATATATATCGAAATAGGCTGTGGCAAATTATGTGATTGCTCTTTTTCGAGTTTGTAGAGTCAGCCCATTGTGGGATTACGGTCTGGCCATATATGGCATCTCGGCAATGACCCACCTTAACAAAATAAGTTCCCTAAGCGCATCACTGGAGCAGTATAACCACAATAAAGTATACACAGATACCTGGACATCCTTTTGGTTGGAGATGTCCTCAACAAGACAGTCAGAGCACACGACATGAGGCTCTCTTCCCACATCAGCCCAGTCGCAAGGTCAAACCGACTAACGCCTAAAAGGCAACGACTTAACAGTTGGATCTTTGGGTAGCTGTAAACCTAAGAAATTCAATGAAAAATACAAATTCACGCCATTCACAAAATATACAAAAGGAAGGGTAAACCTCTCTAAATGCATCGCTGGCATTGGAATCGATACATTTGTCTTCATTTTTGAAGATGTCTTAATAAATTATGAATCGCTTTGTGCAAGTCTATGCCAGCAATAGAATATGGAATAACCTTTTACCATTGTTTTCTTTTACAGTGGATAAAGCCGCTGGGGGATTTCTAGATTAATATATAAGTTAATTAACAGATTAATTTCCTGCTGAAAAGTTATAAACCTCAGCCCTTCAATATTTCTGAAGATCTGTAGCCCCATTTCCGACTTTGATGTCGCTGAACGGCAACAGTGCTAAGCTATGCCCCACCTGCGTCACCAAATACCACACAGGTGCGATAGCGCTGAACTAGGCCCACCACCCCACTACCAACATTCGGTGCTGACTAAACTACATATTACTTTTCAATATTCCATTGCTGACTACGCTGCCGCCTCCACTGCCACTCACTACCGTCTCCGCTGCCGCCACTGCTACGTTCGCCAATGCTCCAATAGTTTTCATTCTTTGTAAAGTTTCGTGTAACAATTAGTCAAAATTTAAAGTTTAAATAAAATAGTGCTTAACAAATTAAAAAATTCTTTTAAATTTGTATCCTTAAAATGGGATAAACTTAACTGGCGCCAGATAAAAGAGCAAAAGAGTTAGTAAGTTTGCGAAAACTGCAAAAACGACTTTGCAGTCCGCCTGGTTCACTAATTACATCAGTTCAACTTGAAATCATTAATTAAAACAAAATTGTGATTAAAATGTAACTGTTTTATGGCTCATCGGTAGACTTCGCTTCCTGCAAGTTCCGCATCCAGGAAAACCAACAAAAAAGGAGCAGATCTCAGTAAGTTCAAAGGATCTAAACCGAATGATTTCCGGATCACCCGTTGGAGTAGCCATATTTAGCCAATTTTACTATAAGTCTCAAAATAAACTAACCCTAAAAAAATCCAACCAACTATCAATATAATATTTTTCTTATCAATGTATAAAATATTTTTTTATGAATCATTATTATCAATTTTATTTCTAACCAACTAATTAATAGTAACTAGTAAATGCAACTTTATACTCTTAATAATTTTAATACATTTCAACTATGAACCAACAAAACCAACATCTTATCAGACTCCCGGTCATTAATCCCTCTCCTCCTCCAGCAGCTGCTCAAGGCCAACCAAACCTTCCAGAACTGAAAGCTTTTGTGACCACAGTTGTAAATCAAATACTTACAGAAAATTTACCTAATCTTGTCCGACGAGTCAATAACCAAGTCCATGCTTTTTATAATTTGTCCGATCAATAAATTTCTCCAGAACATCACGGAAACTTAAATGAACTAGATAAAATCCCAGACATTGTGAAATGTATTCGGGAATTTTCTGGAGATCCATCCGAATTTAGTTCATGGAAAAAGGGCGGCTTTAGAATCATATAACGTTCCACTCAATTGGAATGCAATTTCAAAATTCTTGACATTGCATTATGCCGATAAACGGGACCTCAGCACTTTAGAATATCAAATGACCATGATCTCCCAAACCAGTCAGCAATTAAAACAAGAATTTCACCAATCTGTGTCCAACACCGTTCATTAAAATTAAATAAGGTTGGTTGTGCGGACGTGCGCAAAGAATCACAACAATTAATGACGAAAATGTACCGAGATAAAGCTCTCATTACATTTATAAGGGGTTTGAGAGGACAATTACCTTGACTTCTCGGAATTAGGGAGCCAATAGGCCGTCTATCCGCATTATACTTGTGTTTTAAATTGGAAAATCAAAATTTTTGGGCGATCCACATCAACTACAAAATGTCCCAATCCAACTTTTGAAATAATTCGCACACGCCAATTCCAGCACCCCGTGCAAATCCCACAAATCCCTTCAGACAATGACCTCAATTTATTCAATACAGCCAATTTAAGCCGCCAGTACCCCCTAATTACTATTAAAATCCCTACCCTATTAATACTTATCAAAATAATGCTAAAAATTATAATATATAAATAATATAGAAAGATGAATTAAAAATAATACTTATTTAACACAAAAACCAAGTTATCAAACAACTCTTAGACCACTGCATAATCCAGAACCAATGGAAATTGATTCTATTATTCGTACTAAAACAATAAACTTTATGAATCGGTCCAAACAATTTGACTCAGGTAAGACCCCCGATGCTAATTGGAAATATAGACAAAAGACAAAGACACTTCAACGTACAGACCGAAGGCTTGCGATGTAGAAAACTATGCAACGCAAACAGAATATCATCCAATACTGACAACATATGAAACAGATAATAATATAGAAGAAATCCTTGAAGATTACACATAAGATACTAACCTTGACAATAATAGAATATAATATAGCGATTTACATTTTTTATAGTTAAAAACTCCTCATTACCTTTTATCGAGTGTAAATTAAGGAGTGATCGTATTTTAAAAATTTTAATAGACACAGGTTCTAATAAAAGATATATTCAACCCCAATATGTTTCTAATCCTTTGTTAAATGTAAAGCTTTTTAACGCTGTTACCGTTGGAGGTAGCATATAAATTACTCATCACAAATTGCTAACCTTTTCAACATTCCCAGCATTAATGTTAAATTTTATCTATTACCAACTTTGAAATCATTTGACGCCATTTTAGGGAACGACTACCTTAAACGAATTAGTAATTAACATACAATATTTAATAGAATTGAACACTTAACGAAAAAACAAAAATTGTATCCTGAATCGCTTTTTAAAAACATTCCAATCTTTTTTCAGACCCCGACAAAAAACTAACTTATACTACTAACGTTAAAGCAGAAATACACAAATCGAACGAATTTTTATTTGCGTCTTTATAAAATGTATCAATTGAATAAGGAGAACAACTAAGTTGACAAATTAAATAAAAATGGAATTAATAAAAAAAATTAGGACTTCGGCGGGATTGGCCACGGATTTGTCTTGCAAAAACTAAGCGCAATGGGAACTTAGACCCCTGGACCACAACCAACTTTACGTATTGAACGGCGATTGTCTTACTAGAAGTCTATTTTTCGAAAACGATTGACAAGAAAATAGCAACAAGACTGCATATTACTAAAAGCGTCTTCAAAATAAAAAAAAAAATAAAAATATCAATATACACTTTCTCAGAACTGAAATGAATACCCTACTTAAATAAAAAGAGGAAAAACCAAGCAAATAGAAATATTACTAAAAATTAAATTCTTCGGATTGTGCGGGAATTTGAACACACGCCGATCTTGCAAATACAGCGTGAACCTGGCATCAAACCAACAATACCATACTCTCTTACATAATAGGCGGCGATTGTCACATTATATACATAGATCCAACAAGTGGGATTTTATGGAAATAGAGAGAAAGGGATAGTCCTATGTTAGTTCGCGTCAAACAATTTCAATTCGTTAAATGTTTCGAATATTAAAAAATAACATAAATCACTCTATTAAATTTTTTGCAATACCAAACTTCTCCAAAATTAAAATGAAATATATAAGTCATCGGATATTGCGAGATCGATCGAGTGTTGGTGAGTCGTCGACTTTTCGAATACTTAAGTACGATAGTTTTAATTCATCATAGTGTTTGTGCGAAATGTGAATGTTTGATTTTTCGGTGCTGAAGGTGGTTCTGCATATTCTGTATGGATGCATGCATGTGTATGTAAGGCAACAACATTTTTGGGACATTTAAAGTAAATAATTTTAAAGTTAACATTCCTGATTCTTTCATTCATTAAGTTTTTGAAAAATTGCGATCTTTGAGACTGTCGACGATCTCTGAAAGTGTGCTTGTTTAATATTTTTATCTTTTCAATCTTATTTTTTTCATTATTTTTAGGGGTTCAAGGTATTATAACGTAGTAACAACCTATAATGTATGTAACAGGCAATAGCTGTTGGTACCGGGTATCTCACAGTCGAGGTTAGCTCTTGCCAGCGAGACGGCCGCATAACCGGACCAGGCGTCGCAGCACACGGTCAGGAATAATTGTTAATATCCAGAGCCAATAAAAGGAAAGACATTTTGAATACAAAATCATTGGTCACGAGCAAACACATATAAATTTCGTGGGACAAACACACAATATCTCTGAGCTAGCCGCACAATTCCGTAGCAAGCAAGAACCTAGAAAACCAGTTCGTTACACTTTACATTAAACGAAAATGACGACTATACATTAGATATAGGTTTTTCATTGTTTTCGAAGGCGGAAGTAGCGTGGTCAGATTCTAAAATAAACTTGATCTGCGTGCAACAGATTAGAATGTGTTCACCAAATTTGGTAGCTCTAGATCGTATAGTGACTGAGATCTGTTGTTTCACACGGACGGACAAACGGACATTACTAAATCGATTCGCCTGGTGATACTCAAGATCAAGAATATATATACTTTATAGGGTCGGAGATGCCTCCTTCTGCTTGTTACATACATTCTCGGTTGGCACTGAGTTATAATATCCTTGTACCCTATGGGTACCTGGTATAAAAATTCCGAGGAGTAATTGACTAAAGAGAACTAAACTAACCGGTTCTCAGTTTTTGATTATCATCAATGGAAAGTACGAATTCACTCGCCTTTCGTTCGGTTTAAAAATGCTCCGGCCATTTTTCAAAGAGCACTTGATGATACTTGACGCCCCCATACCGGTGAAATTTGTTATATTTATATTGATGACATAATTATATTGTTGAGAGGGGAAGATTGTCGAGTTTCTATAAACAGTTCAGGTATGAAACCAATTTAGTTCAATTTCGAAACAATATTTGCATTAAAAAAATTAAAAAACTCCCTTGTTTCCAAAGAAGACATTTTACAATACCCCGACCTTGGAACGGCAACGCGAGAATAAAACGCTGGAATTAATTTTAACCTGAATACAACTGTACATTGACTTACCAATAAGGGAAAGCTAATGTAGTAGCTAATTCATTATCGAGGATTCCACAAATAAACTCCGTTACAACCCAGCATAGTAGTGACAGTTCCGCAGAATATGTAATACCTAGTATTGAATTTCCAATAAACGTCTGTAGGATTTAAATATATTTAAGTTCTGAAAATGATAATTATCAATTCAGTATCCCATTTTCGTAATTTTCTAATCACGAAATATGTCAAAATGTTTTCATTGATAGTGATCTCATAAAAATTTTAAATAAATATCTTAACTCATTTTTCATAAATGGAATCCAAGCCTCGGAACAGATTATGGGAAAGACTTAAAGGTTAATTTCATTCTTTTTCAGTCAATGTGAAATAAGATTTGCCCAAAGCAGAGTAAAGAAGAGATTCTAAAAATTCACAAAAGAGCTCATCGAAAAGCAATAGAAAATCTCAAATAGCTTTTAGAAAATTTATATTTTCCAAAAATAAATCAAAAATTACAAATTTTATAAAACGATGTTAAATTTGTTGAACAGTCAAATATGACAGACACACCCCTAATCCAGAGCTCCAATTAACGCCATTTCCCGAATACCCAGGACATACTCTCCATATGTATATCTATTCAACTGAAAAAAATTTCGTTTTTACAGCATTCGAAAAATTTTCTAAATTGGCGCAAGGAAGTATTATAAAATCCAAATCAATAGAACATGCGAGACCCGTTCTACACATTATTTTATATTTTTTTTTTCGGTGTATACTTTTCGGTACACCGAATAAAGAAATGAAATAATGAAAAATCGTTGAATTCCGCCACCATAACTTTTATGATGATAGACCAATTAGGAATTCAAGCCTAAACTGCTCCCCCATATAATAGCTAGTAAATGGACAAATAGAACGGATCATGCGATGCCTGAAATGTGATGTAATTATTAGATCGAGCCATTAATGAATACGTGTAACTAACAAAAAGCCTTTAGAGGTTTCTTGGAAGAAACGTCACAACAAAAGAGTCGAAAAGATAATATCAATAAGCTTACAATTAAACAACAGTCAGACTTAAAAACAAATAAGCAAAACAAAAAACTTATTAAGAGAGAAATTTTTGTCAAACAAAATGTAAGGTTATGTTTAAAATTAACTCCCAGATAAAGAAAAAAATGGTATAACCATACAACGTTAACAACAATGTCTGGAAAAATTGTTCACAAAAGCTATTTTACAAATTGTTAGATTTTCGATTTGGAAACACTTTTCGGATTTGGAAACACTTTAGTACCAACAATGAATAGTCTTATTAGTGAGCTGTTTACCGATCAGTCAGGTTGTGTCATCATTGGTAAGTTCCGAATTGGAGACTTGACTTTGCATTCAAATGAAACAGTTTTTCTACAACTGTATGTCTTGGACGTTCCGCCCGAGACCGCCTGAAAATACTTCTGTATCACACGGAGGTAATTGGCAACTTGATTAAATATACTTTGGAGGGTCGCTTGACTTGGATTTTCAATTTGCTCGTTAAGTTGGGCTGCACATGACTCGTAAACTCGGCTTCATACTCCTGTTCGGCTTTGTTCCATACAGCTCGGATGTGATCTCGTCGGACTTCTACCGGCCAGGAGTGTCGCCCCAAACTGGCTTACACGGTAGCTAACGGCAATAAATTTATGCAGGGACGCAGTTATCGCAGTGGGTTTTCCTGTGGTTGACATTTTTTTTTTAATTCAATATACAGTAGGACGGAAAACCGTAATGAATGACTGGAATATGTGGAACGCTGGAATGTGTGGAGCAGGGGAGCAGTGTACATAGTGGAATACTGAAATGTGTGTAGGGGTTTTTCTATTTTTGGTAATGTCGTCCTTTTAACAGAATAATTAAGTTAAAATAATTTTTAAACGGAACGGTAAAAAAAAAATTTGGAATAGCAAAACGGTCACACTGTCGCCTTTGGAGCGGAGCGTGTCTTTGGAATATTTTCCTTCTTGCCGTTACGGAAAATAAAACTAATTTCACTTGCAAGACATCACCTTTTTAATAGATTTTCATAAAAAAATGATTATAAACAGTGTGAAATCCATGAACTAAGCCAGAAAATATTAAGCAAATTCTTATAGGTTGTAGTTAATTTATGTTCCGTGTTGGATTATTTTTTGTTGATTTGGAATTAATTGGTTACAAATTTCGTAAATTGCAGCTATTGGTACTGACCAGTGCCGACTTTTGGCGATAATGTGTGGGTAGGCGATGTAAGTGTGCACTAGTCGTTGTCTATGCAGCTAGCGGAGAGGGTGCAGACGAAGAGACAACGAGAGGCGAAAAAATTGGCAAGAAGTCGGAGCGTCGATTTGACGACTCTAATGTATGTATGTGTGTATGTCTCTATGCTGGATATGTGATTATTTGTGTGTCGAGAAGTAACTCCGCGTAGAATAGTTCGAAGTTTAATTAATAATTAACAGAAATAAGTCGTTTCTGTGCCGACCAATTGAATGAAATAATGTTTATGGAGATATACATATTTATAAATATGCGGAAAGGTGGAGTTTTGTGTTAAATATTTGTGTACATATATGCATATTTGTTTTGGAAATATATGCTTAATATAATTGTTTTAATATTTTTGCATGTGTATATTGGTGTTTTTGGTTTATATAAATTCTTTTGTATATTTGGATGCAAGTTTCTTAGTAAATTTGAATTTTCAGTGCAGTGGACTGTTTGGAAATTATGTATGCATCTTGATGTGTGAATATATAAAATATCAGTGCGCCTAAACGCTTATGTATACCTTCACCATCACTTTTAAGTTTGCACTTGCGGAATTTGGCAGATGGCGATTGAGAATCGGAATTTGGACTGGTCAATAGCAAACCGCACAGATGTAAGACCATTTGATTTGCTCTTGGAAAACATCTGTGTGATTCCTATTTGGAAATAGGAACACAATACTTATCTTTTTATTCATAGAATCCGCTGTAGCTCGCTGGATATAATGTGGATCTGGATAAATCCGACTCGAAGGAACATGTTTTTTAAAGGGCGGATTTATCGGGAAACGATTGAGTTGAGAATCCACCGAACAGTAAAAACAGTCCCAAAGTACCACGTAGTAATGACAAGTCGATTGACACTTTGAATTATATTTTCCTTTCTCGTTTTTTAGCGGGTAAGTTAGTACTAACTACTAAAAATTACTGAGCACTGGGACTCGTGAAACGGGACATTTCGAAGCCGCCTCTTAAAAATAGGCGCCCTTTTGGTGCGAACAACAGCAATTTACAGACGCACAATCCATTCACTGGGGAATCGGAAAAATAAAAGTATCAACAAAAATCTTATATAATCGTTCATAAAATTTCTTACCATACCGAAACAGAATTAAAAACATACTCTATATCACACTCTACACACTGAGATCACACAAGCATTTGACACATTTGACGTAATCACAATTAATTTTAATAAGTTTCAAAAAGATCTTTCAACTCAATTCGATCCAGTAGGAAATATGTTTGCCGGAACTCCGGATCACGACGACTTAAAATATATGTTCCAAACGAACTCTTTAATACGATATGCTCTGCAAACTTCTGGCCAAAGTTTGTTGTTGTTAAAGAATACGAAGTTAAGAAAAAGAAACAGCGGCCTGTTGAAATAACTCTTCCAAGGCCAGACCATACCATTCTGCCGTCTACGTCTTCCTCTTCAAAAACTAAATAACTCTCTCCTCTGCCCTATCAGAATGCCAGAGACTTATGTAGAAAGCTCCCAAAATTGTATTCTGATAATCTTTCGTTTACATCCCAGGTGATTGTGTACACAGAAACTTCGTTGAAGAGATCGTTAGCTCTGAAGTACACAACTTACAGGCTGGATCGGCCTTCCAGGTGAGGGTGCCGTGTCCTCACAGCGGTTGACTCCAACCTCACATCTGAATCAGTAAAGCAACGATGTTGAAATTCTTTGTTCTGCTTTGTATCTAATCCGGCAAGAGTCAGATTGTTTAGGGTGGTGCCACTGATGCTACCTGAAAATCCATATCATCATACTTTCGATGTAACTATCGATTTTTTTAGTTTTTTTTTTCTTTTTTCTTGGACGTTGATGCACTGCGGTCAGTACACTCAAGTGGCCCTTGGATACCAAGCACGTGCGTGTTAGGGTTAGGTATTAATGTAGGCGAAAAAAAAGGAAGTATAGATAAAGGAATGCGAGGAAACTATGCTACACCAAATAGTCTAATAGAGCACTTCTCGATTGCTTTGCTTGCATGTGTACTAAGTGGGTTGGGATTAATGTTTTTAGTTTAGGAAGGCTATCTACAGATGATATTATGTTGTACAAATCATTATAATTTGCACATAATACTCTAAAGGGTTCATGCATTTCGTAAGAAGTTCTACAATGGTGCAAAACTAAAGGTAAATAGGACCTAGTGTTTCTCCAAGGTAAGTGGAAACTTAGCTGACCTAATAAGTCAGTGCTCTCCACTTCACCACGGATAAGGTTATATAAGAAAGTGATGCCTAGCATCGTTCTACGGTTTGCTAAAGAAGGTAGGTTAATCAGGAGAAGTCTGTTGGAATAGGAGAGTAACCTTAAGTTTAGAATCTAAAATGTAATGTAAAAGAGCAAGAGATAGACTTTTATTTCATGATGATGGTCATATGACTAAGCCTTTTGATCCACCATCTCCTTAAGTACACGAGTAACACGTGAGAATGTCATCAGCTTGCGCTTAGAGGCGTTCAGGCTTAATAAGTTTGTACTGCACCATGTTTGAAAATGATTGAGATATGTTTGTAAATCTGACTGGCGAGAACCGTCCTTGTACTGCACGCAAAGTTTAACGTCGTCAGCGTACATAAGTACCCTAGAGTTAGTCAGGACAACAACAACAAATGTAAACAACAAACAACAATAATGTAAAAACAATGGCGACCTTGCGGGACACCAGAGGTAACCCGAAGAACATTAGAGAAATTATTTTTATATAGGACTTTTTGGGTCCTCCCAATCAGATGACTCGAAATCCATCTAAGAAAATCGATAGGAAAACCCATTAGGTCGAGTTTTCTGACAAGAAGGGAATGGAAATGAGTGAAATAATTTCTTGAAATCAGTATAAATAACATCTGTCTGCGAATTTTTTCGGAAACCCTTTATAATGAAAGAGGTGAGCTCCAGAAGGTTAGTTGTCGTTGATCTATGTTTAATAAATCCATGTAGGCATGGAGAAATTACAGATTTACAAAGATGCTGTAAATGGGGAGTAATTACTTTTTCGAAAAGTTTTGGAATGGCTGACAACTTGAAGATTCCTCTGTAGTTGTTAGCATCCAATTTGTTATATTTGTGGAGAGGAATAACGAATGACTCCTTCCAAATAAGGGGAAATTTTGAGGTATCTAAGGATAAGCAAAACAATTTTAGAAGGGGATTGCACAAGGCCTCGGCACAATACTTAAGCACGCAGCATGGTATTCCATCGGGACCCGGTGAATAAACCGGCCTGACGCGTTGAAGATCCAAAAGAAGTGAGCTTTCGTTTAAAATTGGACTGAAGATTAGGGTCGATTTGGTCATGGTATAAGAATAAGTCTGATTTAGGTCGGATGTCGACGAATAGGTTGTTTGAAAAAACTGATTCTTGTTTGCTGTTGTATTTTCAAATGAGAGCGAGGAAGGATGTGTAATAGGTTTACGCTTAGTGTTGACGAAATTATAGAACTGTTTTGGGTCCTGCGAGAACTGAACCCTGCAACGAGTTAAATAGTTTTTGTAACACTGCGCGTTAAGCACGGTGAAAGTAGACCGAGCCACTAAAAAGCGAGAAAGAACAGCTGGAAATACCGAACGTTTAAATTTTGAGTAGAGGTGGGACTTTATATTTTTGAGGCGAATCAACTCTTTACTAAACCAGGGAGGCTTGTTTGATTTTGACGGATAGAGTAACGGAACACATTCTTTGAAAAAGGAATTCATAGCATTGTTAAAAATATCCATGGCATCAACCATGTCAGTGCACATGTATAGACCGGACCAATTAAATTCAGAGATAAAGTTTTTCAGCCGCCCGAAGTCAGCCCTGCGGAAGCAGTGTACCTTCTTAGTTGGCCGATAAGACTTATTCTGTATTGCAATTCCAATATCGATAGTCACATCGAAAGTAGAATGATATGGATCCTCAGGAAGCGTCAGTGGCATCACCCTAACCAAACTGACTCTTGCCGGATCAGAGACAAAGCACAGATCAAGCAAGCGATCTAAGGAATTTCGAACATAGTTGACTTGAGACAGCGAAATGTCGAACAAGCCAT